>NMRA01000543.1:9724-23690 GCA_002633005.1 Phoronis australis
GAGCCTGAGCACATCACTCCCAACGTCCACCATCAAGTTGATGTTAATCCAATGCCCAAGTATACCAAACCCGAACGCGACCTGACTTGCAATGAATGCGGCCGTGAGTGCAGAAGTGGAGCTGGTCTAGCATCACACATGCGTACACACCAGGCTTCATCAACTTATGACCAAATGCCTGTGCATGTCAGTAACAATCCCGATGATCATTACTTGAGCATTCGCTCAATGTCACCGTATGCCAATCCCGAGGACCGAAGGATATCGTCTGACAACTTAACTCGCACCCTACGTGAAAGTGAGAGCAAGAGTAGGCCTGGTGTGGCCTCACACATGCATATGCATCAGGGTTCACGAGCTGATGAGCCTGAGCACATCACTCCCAACGTCCGCCATCAAGTTGATGTTAATCCAATGCCCAAGTATACCAAACCCGAACGCGACCTGACTTGCAATGAATGCGGCCGTGAGTGCAGAAGTGGAGCTGGTCTAGCATCACATATGCGTACACACCAGGCTTCATCAACTTATGACCAAATGCCTGTGCATGTCAGTAACAATCCCGATGATCATTACTTGAGCATTCGCCCAATGCCAACATATGCCAATCCCGAGCCCCAAAGGAGATCGTCTGACAACTTAACTCGTACCCTACGTGGAAGTGAGAGCAAGAGTAGGCCTGGTCTGGCTTCACCAGCATATGATGAAATGCCTGTGCATGTCAGTCCCAAAGTTGATTATCATTACTCTTCCACTCACCAAATGTCGACGTATACCAACACAGAGTCCAAAAGCAGCTCGTCCCACAACTTATGTTGCTCAGATTGTGGCCGTGAGTGCAAGAGTGGCGCTGGCCTAGCTTCACACATGCGTGCGCATAAGAGGTCTTAAAATCAGTGGAATTCACACAACACTTTCAGTGCGTACAACAAAATTTCACGAAGTTAGGACGCAACATGGCGGATAAGTAATATTTTTCCAAATAAATACCGTTGCTGCGTTTCGAATTCTGTACCATATCAAACATCCAAAGATATTTTTTCAACGATAGAAGACTTTAAAAATGAAAAAAGGCAAATTTGACAATTATTTTTATACAAAGTTGGCAAGACTTCTCTGTAACCTCTCCACATCATTTTAATTAATTACTTGTTCAAAATCACAAGTATAGTCATGCTGTAACAGTGATCCAACCTGCTAGCATTGTCAGTGTAAAAGCTCAGCTCTGCACAATGTTGTGGAAGGAGAGTGCGCATGACACCATTCCCATACACAAAGCCAGTTGCTTGCACAAGTTAACCAGACCCAAGTGGTACGGTTACTAAGTACAGATTAATTGTCACAGGGATGATTTAACTTGTGGTCAGTTTTACTGCTGTATCCAATCATCTTTTTCCTAAGGCAAGCGTACAGGATTGTGGAAAAATGTCCACCAAAATGCCGCCTTGTGTTTGCTATCAAACATTTGGTATAAATATCTAACTATTGAGGAATCTCGTCTCTCACACGACAAATGCAGCATTTATTATCCACAAATTCTTAACTTAATGTTAAATACCTTTTAGAAGTAAGTTTTCACGGAACTCGAACCATAGTTCTAGTCCATGCCATACTCCCAAATTTGTTCTACGGTATTACCATCAAACACCAAGACACTGTTTTAAAGATCTTAATATTTGTATTCAACATTTTCATGTCTATATCTATAAATCTGATGTGTGTATTAGTTACAGAAAAGAGCTTTTCATAGTCTGTGGTAGAGGAAGAGAACCATAANAGAACTCGAACCATAGTTCTAGTCCATGCCATACTCCCAAATTTGTTCTACGGTATTACCATCAAACACCAAGACAGTGTTTTAAAGATCTTAATATTTATATTCAACATTTTCATGTCTATATCTATAAATCTGATGTGTGTATTAGTTACAGAAAAGAGCTTTTCATAGTCTGTGATAGAGGAAGAGAACCATAATGCACTTGGGTATTAAGCATTTCTGAATACAGGCAGTGTTCATAAGAAGACTTAGTGCATGGCTGTATGCACATACATATATTAAATGTAGCGTGATGAGTGTACTAAAGAAATTTTTAAATGCTAGATCTTTAAGCATTTTGACACTTTACTTGTTCACTGTACATAATGATAAGGCCCTTTCATACTAACTGAACTCAGGAATCATGTAATCTGCAAAGTTAATTGAAGCATTCATACTAGCTCCAGTAGTTCATGGCATCAAAGTAAATGGTAGGTGACGCTGTTGTAATCGAAGTGATCACAAGGTAACGCGGATGCATAAGGTGACATCATTATGAGAAATGGTGGGTTTTTCGTCCTGTGCAATCTAAGATATTTTCAATGTGACAACTAGAGAACATTTACGTGTACGATAATTAATATAAAACTTATTTTGGTGATTATTCAAGAAAATATTAGCAATGATACTGTTGAGAATACCAGTGGCCCCTGGCAATAACTTTGATGAGACCGAAGTTGACTGCGTACTGCACTGCAACATTAAATCCACATGTTTACTGTGAAGTAGTTTACTGGTGTTGTTAACTTCAATTCAGGACCGAAGTTAACTGTTCATACTGACCACAACTCCTCAAAACATTGACACATTGACGTTAGTATGAAAGGACCTCTAGAAGACTGTAACAAATTTAATGATGCTCGAAATGTATGGTAAAATCTGACCAATTTTGGCTACAATATGGCCGACAGTTGAAATATTATTTTCTTATTGTTTTCTTATAGCATCAAATTAATACTTTATCATGGACAAGGTTTGTATGGTATGTGACAGTGCACAAAATTTTTGAAAACTTCTAGGTACTCACAAATATGCAAGACTTTAAAAACTGAGAAAAGGCAATTTTTGCAATTATTCTGATCCAGAATTTGTTAGATTTTACCATAACCAGCTTGATATCTTAATGTTTTGTCTCTGTATTCTATTTCCAATAAATTTGTGGTGTGATAAAAACCAGGCCTTTATCCAAGGATTTTGAAAATAGGGTGTCCAAAATGGGGTTCCTAATATTCCAGGGCGTCCATGATTCCGACGTGTAACCCCCCACCCCCAGCAATCCCCCCAAACACACAGATTTTTTTACAAAAAATGCATAGACCAAGGTTTTTACATCTAAGTTTACAAAACAGCCTTCTTTATTGAGCATTTTCACTAAAAAAACTGTAGACCAAGACTTTTACTATGCTATCAACCAAGTGTGAGCATAGCAACACTGTATATACTTTGTATTGTATATTTCTTGCTGCTTTGAAAAAAAGAGTCCCCACTGTGAGCCTTCAGAGGCTTCCTAGTATTCATTACAATGTGCAGTCCAAACTTGAAAGGTTCCTATTGACAGTGGGCGTCCAAATGATACATTGGGCGTCCTTGTCAGGGCGTCCTTGTCAGGGCGTCCTTGTCAGGGCGTCCTTGTCAGGGCATCCATTTTAGTGCTAGGGCGTCCATTTGGACGCCCAGGACGTACGCTGCATAAAGGCCTGTTTTTACCATAACCAGCTTGATATCTTAATGTTTTGTCTCTGTATTCTATTTCCAATAAATTTGTGGTATGATAAAAACCAAATGTCTCATTTGAAGAAACTGGCAGTAATATTCGAAACTTACAGCCTCAACGCCAGAAATTTGTAACATGCACTAATGCGCATGCGCTAAATCTTGCCAGAAGCCCTCCATAAGAAGTACACAAGAATAGGCTATAATCAGAAATTTATAAGTGAGGGGAGATAACTACACAATTTGCCGATAGCCTGTCACATAGAGTATATGTTAGGACTTGTTATTGCCAAATATCAGCGTCATTGGTGAAAATTTTTCCACGTCTCTTGAAGTTTGAAGTTTGCCCCGTTCAGGCCTATGTTAACGATTGTCCGGAAGCCAATATTTGAGCGCATAGCTTATTTTGAAGTCAAGTTTGTGTCTGAATTCATTTTGCCATCGGATTTGCCGAAAGCCTAGGACTAGGTGACTACCAGGAGTACTCAGAGGTTGCTGATCCAAATTTCATGCTGTTTTTCGAAAAAATTTTCCACGTCTCTTGTGTTCAGAAAATGGATCCACGTACAGTGCTGTGAGATGAAATGTTACCAATCGCCTGGCTGTTGCAATGGAATTTGCACTCTGTAGATGAGAGATTAGCTCAGAATGGGTAAGAAACTGTTATGTTCATTTTCTCATCCGGTATGAGTTTAGAAATACATTCGAAGTTTGAAAAAAGTTGGATTTTATACAATTTTATGCAGATTTCGCATGTGAGTAGTTGATAGGCCAACTAAGTTATCTTCAAAATGATGTTTCATTTTTTGTGATCCACAGTATGTTGCCCTTCATCTCAATTCAATACTGTTAGTTAGGAGTGGATTCCGCACACAAATTTGTATTGGCAAACATCTGAAGATTAATAAAAAGCGCTTTAATGGCAGCCCGCTTAAGCCAATGCAAGCACATGGGCTAGCTGGCCGGCGTTCAGTTCACTTTTGTTTTGGTTCATAGGCGGATTTAGGGGGGGGCCTGCCCCCCCCCCTTGGCTGCCGCGAAAAAATAAAACAGCAAGAGCGTAGGGAAATGTTGAATTTATTAATTAACCCCGGCAATTAAAGTTATACGGATGAAACAAGAATTAAATGTGTGCAGTTTTAGTTTTGGGGGGAGATCAGATCCAATTTCAAGTGTCAAATTCGTAACAGAACTATGGCTAAGTATAGGCTATCCAGCGATATCCCAGGCGACCGGCAGTGGCGTTGCGCACTACGACTCCGTTTCCGTCGTCTGCTTCACTGTGCAATGAAGAAAATTTACTTCATTTTTTAAAGAAAATGGAACCCGAGTGACGATGAAAAAACAGAAGCTGCTGGTAAGATGTGAATTTTAATCGAAGCCTTAGTGAATCACTCAGAAACTCATAATTCTCTCTTTGTCAAACCTTAACGTGACGATTTTCAAAGCAATCCCATCATTATTGCCAACACGAAAAACGGATTTGGTCTTTTGGGCATTTGAAGACTATTTTAAATACAACAAATTTGTTAAGAACCGATTGCACAAAATATAAAACGTGTAATAAGCATAACAAAAAGAAGTTGGTTTCGCGCGCAAACGCTGTGAACCATAAACAAGTAGGTCTCTTAGTATACGATTAGTAGTTAAATCATGGTGGTGTAGTGGTAAAGCGCGGGCGCTCTATCCGCCAGGTCGTGAGTTTGAGTGTGTGGTACTTGCAGTTTTTCCTGTTCGACACGTTCTCTGTGTTTTTTGCCTTTTTTTCTTGGATAATAATTCAGGAATCAAGGAAAATGCTTGATTTTTAGAGAAAAAACAGAAAATTTTCTTGGGCGGGAGGGGGCCAAACCCCCCTCCCGACCTTCCCTCATTCAGTGCTATAGACGTATCTACAATCGTGGTTTGCGCAAATGCTTACAGGCGGACAAAATGTTGGGCCCGCCCTTGTGATATCCTAGATCCGCCACTGATGTGTACAAGTTAACAGAGAGCTTTGACCCCAATGACCTAGCTAGCATTGTCATACTGAAGACTGGAATTCCAGAAATTCCAAATACTGTTATTGTAAACTGGACTTTGCTCTGCAGACTACATACTGACTTGGGGCTGGCTCACGCTCATGGTACTAGCGCCCAATCTTCCTGACCTTTAACCTAGCTAGGCATTGTTATGATTGGTTAGGGACGGCGCAGAGTCACCTAGCGGATAGAATAATACAAATTTCTGGCATTGTTTTTCATATAAGATCATCTTTAGAACCAGAAGGAATAAAAAGTCATAAAGTTTCTATACTAATGTCTCACTACTGCATTGGGTTAATTATAGACAAAAGCCAAATAATCTAAGAGTACAGAATGCTGTCACTTTAAAGGCGAAGGCAACCTTTTTTCATGTCACTTTTAGCAGAAATAAGGTTTGTTGATTATCCCAGACACATTTTTCACTTAATTATAGCTTTTCGTAATTTGATTAATTTCTCGGCGTCTACTCCGGAAGTGACGTTTTGGGAGGCAAGAATTTCGCGCAAATTTCTTTTTATTATAGTCTGACTGAGAGCTGTCGAGTCAGTCATTGTTCTACCTCGGTTGTGATAAGTTCCGGCGTTGTTTGCTTTTGTTTACAAGTCAATCAACATGCCACGCTGTTGCTGCGTGCCCGGATAAACTCATTATCGTCTCACACATTTTGGGTACCTTGCATCGCTTTCTGAAGGATGACACACTTCGCCGTACTTGGCTAGCTTGTTCATATGAAGAACGCAGAGCTACCAGTCCACGCAACGTACAAAGCAGTGGAGGGTTACCGAGTGTGTGGCAAGCATTTTCTGCCATCAGATTACGACAGAGATATGTACGCTGAATTGATGAAGGTCCCTGCGAAACAACACCTGAAGAAGGGTACCATACTGTCGTTGGTGATTCCCGGCAGTGCCCTGTCGCCAACCCCGAGAAGTGCGTTTTTGAAGCGAGAAGCCTCGCAAGCTGTGGCCACTATATACAGTGACTAGAGGCACTTCATCTACTGTCACCCGTGCCTACAAATGTAACCCATTGCGTGCAATTCCGGGAACTAGCAGTGATTCGCCCTGTGCTGTTGTGTCTAGCCCAGAGCCTGTAAGCAGCCCTGCAGCGACGTGGGAGTGAATACAGGCCCCGTTCGACACCCAGTGAAGAGGACAGTTCGTCATCAAATGAACAGATTGGTGACCCTAAGTTTGATAAGTTTATTGTGGACTTGTATTGGAGCTATTAAGAAGGTGCCAGGTGTGTGGCGAGGGAGTCACACGGCGGGATGTAAGCAGTTTGGGTGCTCAGATCACCCTCCAGTGGGAATGTGTCGCGGGACACGCGGGCAAGTGGGACAGTTCTTCCTCTGTACGTGAGACGATAATGAGTACACCCCAGTACGCAGCAACAGCGTGGCATGTGTTGACTGACTCGTAAGCAAAAGCAAACGACGACCAAACTTATCACAACCGAGGTAGAACAATGACTGACTCGAGTGCTCTCACAGTCAGACTATATGAAAAGAAATTGGCACGAAATTCTTGCCTCCCAAAATGTCACTTCCGGAGTAGACGAGTAATTAATTAAATTACGAAAAGCAGTAAATAAGTGAAAAATATGTCTGGGATAATCAACGAACCATATTTTTTGCTAAAAATGACATGAAAAAAGGTTGCCTTTGCCTCTAACCAGAAAGTGATGTATTCATCTATGTTTAATGGTTGTTTTGTTTTCTTTCATGAAGCCCATGTGAAAGGATTTAAACAAATTTAACTTACCATATTCAAGTGTGGCCAAGCATAGTCGAACATACCGCATGCCCTCAAATTCAGAAGCGTTGTTTTGATGAAATTTTTCAAGAAACAATTCATTAGTTTGACTGAATGACAATGTTTGCCTTTTGACCGTTATAACACATGCTGCTTGGTTTCATCATTCTTTACTAAGTGAAATGGTTTTAGCAAGTCCCTGTTTTATTTTGACAATATTTGTCAATGTGCTCCCATGTAAAATAAGAAAAATAACTGGCCTTCCATCTTCAGAAACAGTTGACTATATTCAAATGTAAGCCCTTGGCCTTACTTAAGAGGGTGCTGCTTTTTTAATATTATTCCCAGAAAATGCACAACTTTGACGATACGGGTTTTGAGATACTAAAGAAATGTGTTGAAATAGATGTTGACTGTTTTCCATGCATCATGTAATGTCTACCATTGAATTAATTAAATTATATTACTTTTCAGACAGTATAAAAACTGCAATAAGAAATTCCAAAAAGATGGCTAACAAGTCTACATATCCATATCTTAAAATTTATCCAAGGCTGACTTTCCAAATGCTAGAACAAGGCCTGGCTAGCCCCGCCACTTCAGTTCTGTTTGTTATTATAATACCCTTCTGTCAACAGTTCAATAATTTTTTGTTGTGTCCATGTATCTATGCTCCTGTATAAGTATGCAACCAATTCATTGACATTAAAAACAACTTAATAAACAGTAACAAATCTCTCGTTAGAAAAACTCATAACATGTGAAAACAATGGTTTTGTTTTGTCATAACATGAAAACAATGCCGTTGTGTTGTAATGTGTGCCAAATCAATATCATAGCTCTGTCCTTCTGTATCTAAATTTGTGGATCAGTCGCCAGTATTAGGGCGTGGAATGACCAATGACAAAAAGAGGAAAATTTCTAGGTCATATTTTGTTCCACTGATAAATAGGCTTGTGTGAAAGAAAAACTTTTTGTTTTGCAAAATTTAAGTGAAATGAACGTTTTTGCATGAATTAAGTCAAAATAATGATAAAGAATAGGTGAAAAAAGAGGAAACTGGAAATCAATTACGAGTAAACCAAAATCAAAAAAGAGGAAAATTCCAAACCCTGCGCTATGCTTTAGCTTTGAATCACCTGATTATTCAATAAACTATTCTCTTTTCACAAGATAAAAATGGTACACAACAAATTATTCACATTACTTTCACTTTCACAAGGTAAGTCTAGGAATTTGTACAGCGAATGCCATTTCTTGGCATTCCAATTGTTGCAATAGACTGTTTCATTTGTTTTTGGCCCCTCAATGATAATTGCAATATATTAATGTTACAACCAATGCAGTCAAGTTCCTAGTCATTGTAGAGAAACGGAGATGTACCACATGTTAGATGTTGATAAAATTGCATGCTTTGCTTTTGGTTTTTGAAGTTAGTTTAAAAAGGGACCAGCAGCCTAATTACTCCGAATGAATCACCATCATGTAGTAACCAGTGAAGCTACAGAATTTCGCGTCGACAAAGTTGTCACCAAGATTCCAATTTACGTTGTTCTGTTAATAACAGAAGATAGCGTGTCACAGTAGAGTTCCCAAGTCGGATTATTCATTTTTCTTCCTTGAAAAAGTGGGAGAGTGGTGCAAGAAAATGACAATTTTATTCTGTGATCCTTTAATCCTCTATGATGCGGGGAAAGTTACTCGTCAGTCAAATCCAAGAGTTCTAAAAATCTTCTGTCTGGGCATTCTACAGTGGTATTAGTTGCACGTTTAGTTGACCACAAATAGAATTTGAGTAGACTGAAAAAGCGAGAAATCCCTTTCCAAAGCGATCCTTAACTACAGGGTTTCCAGGTATAACTAGCTATTTGGATATGTGCTTGCACCCACTAGATTTATTACTGGACTTTGAAAACAATTCAACAGTTAAAACCAAGGAATCAGGTATGTAAGAAAGATCACAGAACCAGTATGAGGGTAACAGTGCCTGCATTAGTTTAATGTGAAAACACTTCTCGTTTCAGATAACAAACGACACAAAAGCAGGGCCATCAAATTTGTTTAATTATAACATACAATTATACAATGAAAAGTGCTTTTGGCTGGCTAATTCGGTATATGGATTTCATTTTGTGCAATCGGTTGGAATATAAAGAATTTCTTGTGCTGTCCAAGCCTTATCTCAGTCATGAGTTCTTTAATAAGAATGGCCTATTATGGCTAATTCTTGTTGTCTATAAAGCAAACTGTTGTTAAACAGTGAATGTAATGAAAGATGCTGTTTTGTTTACAATAAAGACCAGCGTTAAGTCACTTGACTTTTTCAGAATTAAAATTTTTGTGTTAGCAATTGTATGGGGTTTGATCAACGTTTACAAAAACTATACTTTTTGCATGGAACATGAATTTCTAAAACAATTTCAAGACTACAATTTCATTTACACAATGGAGTGACCCTGTACTTTTTTGTTTAAAATTTCAATTATCAGAAGGTAAATTAAAAACGAGACACTTCGGCCTCAGCCACAGACCATAAAATAATTTGAGTTCAAATTTTAGAATTCAAAATGTTTGTAATTGCTTAAATGACAAAAAGTTTAATATGTAGTTCACAAAAAACAACTGCTGCAAAACACAAAACATTTTAACTAGTGCAGATTAATCATTTGTTTTTGAACTCCAGGTTTTTACTTAAGTTCAAGAAATTTCAATAACGATCCTGTGGAGTATTTGGGGGCTAATTTAAGCCCTTAGGATGTTCCTGGATAAAACTTTACAAGTTGAAAGAAAGCCATTCCCTTGGTAGACACTTAATTTCAGCCTGGAGTTTGTCCCCCCCCCCCCACCCCACACTCTACTCATTGTGTAATGCCCATCCTACGGTCACCACTCATTTCACCCTTCCTAACCCCCTTGAGAACTTCTAAACCAGTGCTGATTGTGCGTGTTGGGTTCTGCTTCCCTCTGCTATGGAACTGCTTTCAAACAAACATAGCCCCACCTTTTGAGCAATTTTGTAACTCTTCACAAACCCAATAATATGTACTACTGCATCAAACAAAAAAATACTTGTGAAACATTGGATTCTTGATAATAGTTTATGGTTTATCCACGCATATATTCTCATATACTAAAGACTTTTCAGAAAGACATTTTCTCTATCTTTCTCTGTATATCAGCTAAATTTGCAAGTGACCCAACTGCATTTCATGGATTTGTGCAAGTTATTGTGGCGAAGTTTTCTTCAAAGCAACGTACCTAGTAAGTTGTCATGGATAGTATATTTGAGAATGATTTATTTGACCTTATTTTTACAAATTTCTCAAATGAGTTGAAAACAGAAATATAAAAACAAAACAAAAATAATGGATCAACTGAAATTTTTTGATAGAAACACATCCTTTGTCAACAGAAACAGAAATAAAGTAAAATCAAGCACGATATGACAAATGACATTCGACATGTGGTGTAATGAAAATGTTAGATTACAATGACAAATCTCAAACCCCTAACAGCTCCGGCTTGGAGACTCGGTCATTAGTCAAAGCTACGACACTAATAAAGGACTGCTAATATTTGACAATTCCAAAGTGTACTATCCTGGAAGAAAAATTCTTGTTCATTCTGATGATGTACATATTTCATAAACTTAATTATTGACGAAAATAGTGGTTAATTTTGCATTCTTCTCCACCTACCTACAATGTCAGGTTCGGTTCATTAAAGCCATTTCCATATCACACAATAAAAGCACACAAACAAGTGGTGGAGACTTTAGCTCATCAAACATCAACCAGACACTTGAATCAAACAACTGCCACAAAATGATAATTTGAGTAATACATTTAGATATGTAATTACTAGTACAATTACATTACCATACATTACCGCGAAACACAAAAACACTAATTAAGCATTAGCTGCAATTGCTAAGGTAAAGATCTACAATAGTCGCAATAAGTGCAGTCACAAGAATATGCACCAAAATAGATGGAAGATTGTTTCTTGTAAACAGTGTTAGTGACTGAGTCAGTGAGTGGTAAGGACAATGATTACCATCTCTAGCTGGCTCCAGTCGGGACGGTGAAGCTCCTAAAGGAGTGGGCGCAGTAAAAATAGGAGGATGCGCAGTGTAAAAATAGCCAGCTGCCGCGTTGGGCTATACTGAATGAAGGACTGCTTGAAGAAAAAGTTTGATTACGGGAGTATTTCTATTTGTTGAGTTGGACGCAATTAAAATACATCGAGGCCCGAGGCCCAGGGCCTCTATATGCCAAGGACAGTGACCTCTATACATAACAACATGACATGTTATAATGAATGTGAGGTATAATTTGCAGAAAAGCTTCCGGCGAATGAATCATGTACCATCTCTACTGAGTACTGCCCTGAGGCCAGCTAGACGGTGGTCACTGAGACCAATCCAATGCTATTGTCTATGACTGAGTGTCATAGTCATATATACACCGGTGACCTAAAGTCGTGAATATAAGCATAATAAGCAGTTGATTGTCATACTACCCAATGTCCGTTTGCAACTGCTCATGTGATGTCATGAACATATATCAGCCTTCACAAATATACGTGATTTGACAATCTTAATCCTTGTTTGTATCCGTAAGCAGAGTTTTAAAACAGTCGCTGATATCGCCGGCCATTTTGAATGAGGCCCTAAAGTCGTGAACGTTTCGTTTAGACGGAAATGCACGAAGTATGACCACACAAGTCAACTACAGTGCTTACAGTTACTCTAGATGACATAAAAATGCATTGCATTGTTTATTAATTCAATTTCAATTGAAATAAATTGTTATATGTTTTGCACCCAACTTTGATGTGCACAGACGTTTTCAATGAGGTGGTTCACGTAAAACGCTAAGAACCCAGCATCAATTATCGCTCTGTATTTTATTGTTTTGGCCTTACAAAACTTGATCGACCCTGGGACATTTTGATACATTGTTCAAGCTACCCCTTGAGCGCGTGTTTGGGTAAATCTGAACGATAAATATTTTCGAAAATATATCCCAAAAATGCACAAAAAAGTGAATTAGTGAAATGTACTGTTTTTAAGATACATTTGAAAAAAGAAGCCACTCACTCACTATTTGTTATCATATTGTGAATACCAACACGTCCGGGTATTCGTTTGGCGTTCGTAAGCAGATGAACGCTGGAAACTTCAACGCCAGATGTCGCAGGACCGCGCAGAAGAGGAAATAAGATCGTTAACGACTTTAGGGCACTCACGACTTTAGGACCTCTGACGGGTCTGACGGTATTTGTTATTTTGTATGTGTAAGCCTGGCTAAGCTTAAGGTGGGTTCTAATCTAAGTAAGTTTCTTAAGAACTTACCTTAAGTTTGGACGTTAAAGTGTTCACAGTCCTAGCAGTAACTCTCTTGAAGAAGACACTATTAAAAGAAAACAAAAATAAAAACGGTGTTCGGTAACATAGTTTAAAGACTTTTTATAAGTCAACTGTCGGAAGTAAAAAGCCTCTTTCTGGAAGTGATACGCTCTTCAATTAAAGGAGATAAACAAACATACTAAAGACTGTTTTACAAAAGAATAAAACTAAATGTCTTTTTTCTATGAACATATTACACAAATTTATGACTCTTTAGGAATTATTTGTATGTCTTTTTTGTCTTCTAAATACAAAATTAATTTTTACTTTTGAGTGAAAGTGCAAATCACATTGTTGTATGTAGACACTGACTATAACAAGATGGCTGCTGCCTGTTCTCTCAGTTTCATTGCAGTCATCATTCAACTATGTGGGCATTATGTTGCTGGTCTATACGAAGATCAAGTTGGAAAATACGATTGGTTTGTCTACTTGCTAATTTACACATGTCGAAACAGCAAATGTGATCTTGTGGTGGAGCATACGCCTTGCAATAGAAAAAGAAATTGGGGATTCACGTCTGTCGTCTGTACTATAGACTGTAGTCGGACTACAGTATAGTCCGTACCGGGCCGTTACCGCCAATACTGGTGTAGCCCTGTATCCAGTGTGTAGCCTGTGTAATAGAAATGCTGTACTTGCACTTGGAATTCTTCTTAGTCTCAAGATTGCTTATGTGTGAACTTGGAATACCCTAGGAAATTTGGAAAGTTCACTCAAATAATCGCAAATAAGGCAAGTCATATATGTAGTAATTGCCGAGATCACCCGAACGGGAGTCAAACCAGTGACACCGGTAAAACCAGCAAGCATGCTAAGTGTGGCAGCGGGGCCAATAAGTAGAAAAATTCTTTACAACGAATAAAACTTTTCCGTGATTACTTTAACGAATATTAATTCCAATTAGCTCACATATGTGATCTTGAGATTAAGCGGAATTCCAAGTTCACTCACAGCAGGTAAACCAACCCTGGAATCCAACCAAGGTTGGAAATCCGTACATTGAAAGAGCAGAATTTAGTATCATACATATCACTCCAGGGCTCGACGCTATTAAAATCGCCAGGTCGTATTTTGCGACCTAGCCAAAATCCCAGGTCGCATTTTCAAAATCCAGCTCGCATTCGTAAATGCCAGGTCGCAAAATTTTCCCGCCATTTTTACGCGCCAAAATAGATTTTTTAGATCATCTAGAAAATGTTTAGATTATGCTCTTATCTGCAGCGTTAAATACTCACAAATTTCGGAT
>NMRA01000543.1:25187-80852 GCA_002633005.1 Phoronis australis
CTTCGGCGAATCCGGGAATTTACAAAAGTGGCCGAAAGTGTTAGCCAATGAAACGCGTCAAAGATCGATTCTGCATATCCCATGTTCACGCGACTTGCTTACAAGTCATCGGGAGGACTGTTCTCGGTTAGTGTTCTTTTGAACTTGTATTTGGCAACAACCAAATAACGGTCGGATTAACAAGAGCTGATTCGTATTTGCCGGGTATCTGTTGAGAAGTGTAAAAACTCAGCTCGCATTCGTTGGAAATTCCAGGTCGCATTTTGCGACTTTATACGAGCTGACAAAAATCTCAGCTCGCATTTCCAAATTTCAGGTCGCAAATGCGACCTGCAGCTCGTTATGTCGAGCCCTGCACTCTCAAATTACGCATTAAATAATAACGTGCACATGTCGAAATTACAATCGTGTGAAGAAAGTTACATATCTCATATAAATGATACGGCAATTATAACTGCTTGGAAATCAAGCCCTTCAAAAGAATTTATTCCCTTGAAGATTCAACGTTTTACTATTGCCACTCCACCATTTGGATTTTTCAACTAGCGGTGAAGTAAGACATGATTCCTTGAGCAAGAACAAAGTAGATCTGATAGTCCATTCCCTGAAGAATGAAGTACTCTTTAAGGTCGGGTGTACACCTAATTGTTATGCTATGTTTATCCTAAAATATCTAATTAACCAGCAACTATCAAGCCATGAAAGTACTAGTATGTATTTTCTGAAAGTAGAAGTCAAAACAAATTCATCTATGTCGTCCACATCATTGTGCAATTGTTTTGGTCCCGTTGGTCGGCGTTTTGGCTGAAAAAGCTCTGTTTTTGAAAGATACATTAATAGCAAATTGATCCTTTAACCTTCATTATTAAGACCTTGGACGACAAAACTTTGGCGAATTTGCTCCAGAATTGTGTCTGGGATTTTGAATGTAACATGCGTTTTTTTAATCTGAAAAACATCCTTACTTGCAATCTCTTTTTTAAAAACATTGTGACTCTTAATCCTAAATCAAACATCAAAAATCAATAAAACCTCTAATGAAAAATCTGAGACATAGTTTTTGTGTTATTTGAAAATTCAAACACCGAGGAAATCTGTCAGCTCTTTTGGAAGAAATCGTGGTTTGAAGGTTGTAGGTTGGCCCAAAGAACGAATGAAGAAAAACGTGGTTTTGTATTATCTATAGCCCACTCACCGTTTTGTCGTAGTATTATGATTGACGCTGTTCTTGGTGGCTGTGACAGCTGGTGAAATGTGCTCAAAGATACTTCTATAGGCCGTGTTTTTGATAGTTATATAAACTTTATGAGACTGGACCAGTTAATTGACATTTTTTGCATACTTGCCGGAGTCGGAGACATGAGTTGTAGTACGGTGCTTATGAAATTAGGTCACCTCGCACAGCAGAGCGTCAATGAAAGTGATTGAAAGGTAGAATTATAGCCGAGGAAAATGCCACTGTCAAAGACAAGAAGTATGTGATGAAATTTCTGAACTAAAATGTGTGTTGAATTTGATCAGTAGCTGAGTAACATATTTACAGTTTCCTAAGCTACGCTACAGCCGGAGACTGGTTGGCGTTCTCTTACGAAATGGCATTTCCAAAAATAACTCACGATCTTAGTTTAGGGTTTGAGTATTTTCTAGGATCCATTGTGAATCCTGTGTATTACAACACACAAAAGTTGTCTCCCGAGCTCTAAATAACAATATTTATAATCTCTGTCAGAACTGAGTAACTTGTATCACTCCAATCGTGACCTTCAAGATTTATACCGGGGTTATTTAGTGGAGTATAATGCAGGTGCTGGAGTTGATTAGAATTGTTTCGTGGTCGCTTTCAGCTAATTTTGCCCTCCAATAGGAGAAAAATTCTTTCTTTCCTTTTCGTTTACAATCCATGTTATTGGTATCAATGGGTTATTATTCAACAATGAAAAGTGTACTGGGCGACACTGCAGCTGACCAAGAACGGTGTGTTGAGGGATGGGCCTACTCTAATAATGAACAACAGGACTTTGCATTGTGGGACAAATTTGGCACAAAATATGATTTGACACATCGCAGGTAAACAAGTTTCATGTGATAGGAAGGGCTTCAAAAAGTGTCAATTTAAATAGAAAAATACAGTCGTAAGGGTAAAACTGAAATCCTCACATACTTTGCCATGAATAACAGAAATATTCAAAAAGCAACGAAATTTATTGAGACAGAGGTACACCTATCCTTAAAGCAAGTCGGAAAAAGTCCAGTACGCAAAGTCCATCCTTCAAAATTGTTGATTCTGAAGAAGCGATCATGAATTAAGAGCTAGTAACATTGAATACATGCAATAGAACTTATGTTTTGTGTTTACAGGAGACAGCAGTACATAGGTGCTATCAAATTTGCAGAATTTGACCTATCTTCAGGAAGTGGTCGTCGCGTTGTTGTGACAACTGAGCAGAATGTAGTGGCCTCACTCACATCTAAAAATGGTGCAATTAGTAAGTCCAACACTTTACTGTTATGTCACTTATTAGCGGCGGTCTTTTAATAAGCACCGGTTGTAAATAAACGCTGGAGATAGTAATTCGTGACACATTGAAAACTCAACTGCAATTACCGTTTTTCTCAGACAGTCTGAAGCCTTCTGTTAACTAAATGTAATTCACCATATGAAATAAAGCTTGGGAATTAATAAGTAAATGTGTTCCAAGCATTGAAAATAACGAGTAATGTAATGCTTGTTTGAACAACATTTATACAAAAGAAAGAAAATCCCAGAAAATTCGCTGTAGTTGTCGTTTGAGAACTACTGCATGTCTGTTGATGGTAATAAGTGCAAGGACTGCAAACTTGGCCTTGTTGAATAAGTGCCAGGTCTTAAATAAGCACCAGGTCATATAATGGGCTTGAAAAATAAGCAACCAGGCTCTAATATGTGACGTTACAATATGTCAGTCAACAGTCATTCTATCTGCTATAATACTTCTAGTCTCACAACTGCTTCACAAATAAATACCCCATAGGCGGGGGGGGGGGNGGGGGGGTGACGGGAAGGCAAAGGCTGCTCAATGAACCATCTATGGCGCTTATGGGTAGTTCAGTCAGGTCTGCTTCAGTTACAGCCAGGTTAGTTTTGTTTCTAGCTGAGTCTGTGACGTGAGCAGATGAGAACCCAGGGAATGGAAAATTTGGCAATAACCGGGGCAGCAAGGCAAATAGTCCGCTTATCATAAATTCATAAGTGCCAGTTCCATTAGCTAGTTCTGGGTGCAGAACACTCCTGTTAAAAAATGTCTCCTAGTTAGAAACAAAAAATAAGAGAATCCAGCTTTTAATTTAAAACTGCAGACCAGGGCTTCACTTCACAATAATTTAAATTTTAGCTTTTGATAAATGAAATTTTAATGTATGTTAAAATAGCAGTCACGTGGTCTTGAACTTCCTTTTGCACAGAGTGGCTGATAAAATTGTCTACAGAGAATCTGCACCTCTTATAGAGTTGTCAGTGGTCATGATTTTATTCTGCTATTAGTTTAATGCTTATCGTTCACAGGTTGGAGACAGATTATGGAGAATGGAGACAGGGGTCGGATAGATGCAATGATTCACTACAAGAACAGTTGAGTTTCTTTTGTTTCCACTGTCATCCTGCATTTGAATTAGGTGTACTCCAGTGCACCACAATGCATGCTATGTACTATGTAATGTCAAGGGGCCTGCTCTCATTTTCAAATAAGCTGATGTGAAATACAGTGCGCTAAATGTAAAGGGTAAATAATGGACCTTTTTTGTGTTATGGCTGCCTGTTTTATTGATGACATTTTCTTTGAATAAGTTTACTTATATGTATATCAATGTTTATTTGAATGTATATGAAGAGGGGTCTGCTTTCCAGTGCATCCCCCTAATAAAATCACTGGACGGGTGCAAACTGAGCGGTGGTTGTTTAATTTTTTATTGTGATTCAGAAATTGTTTTTATTTAAAAGTTGGCAAAGACATTATCACAAGTTTTACTGAACGCCCAATTTTCAGGTGTGATTACACTGAGTCCAGTCGGTCAATATCTACGCAGTTGGCACTCTACCACAGGGCATTTAACATGGGAGACAAGTTTTCCACCCACTCCTGCAACACAGTAAGTGCATATTTACTCCCCAGTAAGTATTATGGTATTTGCTTAACTCTTATTTGACAAATTCACTTCACCTGGCGCTCGTGAAATTATATAACTCAACTATATTTAACTTTCTCTTTGTAACACATAGTTCTGAGATGCTTTGAGTATGGCATTTGAGTTGAAGCCTAAGAACGGGGTGTAAAGCTGCATTTTGCCTTTGTTAACTGGGTAAAAACGAGGATTGAATCAGAGCTTTTACTCTCATAAAGTCGGTCTCATAATAGTCCTTACCTTGGTGGGATTCTGTTTTCTTTACCAACAAGAGAGGCACATGTATGCATTACCTGTCACTTGAGTTCATAATGAAATTAGAATCTTATCATGGTAAGGATTATTATGAGATCGATTTTTACAAGTAAGGGGCCAACTTTCATTTTTCATCCAGCTAAACTGTGTGAATTGCTGAATTGCTGCTTGACTTGAACCACTACACTGCATAAAAGTACGAAATAGTTTTTCAAAACTGATGGCTTGTTAGCCGTATGACCTTCTAATATATTTGTTGGCTTAAAATGAGTCCCATTATACTAAGGAGACCGATGAGACTGATTTTTCTTGGTAAATGGCTTAGTTTCGATTTTCTCATTTTATCGGTAATTATGCAAACTGGAGCTAAGGGATTTCTGGCTGTACAACGTGATATATTTTTTTGCAATATATCTTCATGTATTTGTTTTTTTCCAGCGGTGGCAGCGCCCTCTATTTGGGAAGTGAAAAGAGTAAGTGTTCTTGTTTTGTTTCGAAAAACGATTAGAAAACCATTATGAGGTCTCACCGGCTCTGCTGCAGGGACTTGCCATTCCATAATTTGAGCAACCTTTTCCTTTTCAGGATGGTCCTCGGGTCTTATTCTGAATGGTATGAGGCAATCGAATTACATAGTTGTGTGGCCAACAAAAGTACAGGCGGCTAATTACTGACCACTGGATACATAATGTTATTAATATTTGCGGATTTATTTTTCAAAATATACATTTTGAAAAACTTCAAATCGTATTCCTAACTTTTTCATCTTTCTGTGTTCTATGATACTATATTATTTAATTTTACGCTGCCAGACTGTCATGTGTTATTTGTATTTCTGTAATTATTTTCTGTTGCGTCTCGTTAGATAAATTTGCAGCATTGGCATCCAACTACCTTGGTGTGTTTGACAGTCTCAAGGGAGGCGAACTGTGGAAGAAGCAGTTAACAACCGGGTAGGACATTTGCTACTGCAGTCATTGTGAAATAAACTAGTACGGTAAAATCTCACCAATTTCGGACAAAAATTATTGCCAAAATTGCACCGTTGTCATTTTTCATGGGTTGTGAATGCCTACTATCTTTCAAAATATTGTATGATAGTAGTTATGTTACAGAACATGGATATGACAAAGCACCATTCTGTCCCTGTATGTCATTTATGTCTGGCATATTGTCTCTAAATTGGTGATATTTTATCATAACATTTTGTATGTTTTTATGGACTTCTACGTTTCTCAGTAAGTTATTGCCTGTTCAACATGTGCAGGCTTTTTCAAGAGGTTCTGAATCACTTCAGGTAGTTCCAGTGCTGGTCCCTAACATTCATGTTGCTCGCTGTATTTTGTCATCAGAGAAGCTTCACGTCACCTTCGAGTCCCGTCAGCGCTGAGAGCTTTTCAGACTTTTATTCATTAGGTGGCGTGTGGACCAGACGTAAAGATGTTTGTGATCAGTGTTTACCTGTGGTTCAGCATATTTTTTATAACTAATTAACATTCAAGCTGTTGCCAAGGCGACTCTGTTGTATCCATAGTAGCGTTTTGTGCATTTTATGCAATAGTTTTCTTTAAAAAAATCAGGAACTCTCATTTAGCTTTGCCAAACTTATGGCAATAATCGTGGGGGAGTTAGAGAGAATTGTTGCATTATGACACGGTAAATCACTAACAGTTACTCTTAAATTTCACTGACAAGATGTGTCAGCTTATGAGGATTTAGTGTATCTACAAATCCACTTGCCAAAATGTTGAGGTTCAACACTTGTGTTTTATCAGAGATCACAAACACATTGCTTTGATGTATAAGTGGTATTTTATCCAAAGAGAAAGAAGATTATCCTTTCAAGTTTTGGTGAAAGTAGCAACAGTTACAGTCATGCCGTGAATGGTTGGAGACACAGTGACACAATGTGCACGAATCCAAGAGCCTGTTCCGTAAAAAAATGATGTAAATTCACAACCTTTTTTAACTTGTGTGTAGACCAAGTCAGTGTTTATTCTTGACAAAAGTCATAAGTTCTAGTCTGTAGTTATGCCTGTTTGAATTCTTTTGTGATACTAAAAATTATAAACAAAAGGGCACGACACATTATACCTGTGACCAAAATTGGTGGTAAATCCTTAGTGAAACAGACGACTGTAATCAGGCTGTTTGTTTTCTAAAATACAAGGAGGCTATGTTTTACTGACAACTTTAGCACTCGAGTTTCATGGCAAAATCTTATTAATGTTTGGTATTAAATTTTGATCCAAATTTATAAATCTCAGTTTCCATTATGTTGTTCCATTTGACCTCATTTTGCTCTTTTTGTTTAAAGCTGATATTTTCCAAGCCATTGTTTGTGGCATGTTAGTTTAATTTTGCTGAATCAACCTGATTGATTATCTCTTCCTGCTGTTATTAGTTAGCTTGATGTTTTGCCTACAGCGAATCTACCACATACAAGTTTCTTGGAGCATCAACCAGTGGCATCGTGGTAGCTGGACCAACAACAGGGGGCGTTGTCATCAACAAGTACAGCTCAGATGGAGTGCAGTCCTACACTAAAACTATTCCCGCCTTTTGGGTGAAGGATAACACCAAGTGAGTACTGGTAGTGAACAATCAGTTCTATCATACTTGCGAGTCGAGTGTTCATGTATGCAACACAGGGTTTGACTCTTAGCATAATGTCATCTAGCCCAATGTGACCTGGCAAAATGCTCATTACATATCACTAATTATATACCATGCTAAGTATCATCCGTACACCAATATTTCTGGTGTGACTGCTATAATCTACTGTAAGGGACAGCAAAGAAGTAATTATTTTACTCAAAGTTGGAGTTTATTCCAAATTTTAGAAATCAGCAATATTGGCTGCTAAATTCAAGAATTAAGATCAATGGTAAACAATCATTCACCTTGTTGGTGTTACACATTATCTGGATACATGAAAGTGTTGCATCGAGGATATTTTTGATATTCGTAGAACTGAAAAGTCTATATCAGACTGTGGATACAAAACACAGTGTCCAATTTTTGAGAAATGTTACGAGTACCAAAATTGCTCATGTTCCATTTTTAAGAATCAAGAAAATTCAATTTTGGTTTAAGTTTCGATGTTCTAAAATTTAGAGAGTGTCCCAATTTGGAGAATTTTTTCGTATTTGATATTATTACCATGATGTATCTTTGTAGGTGTATCATTCTTGATATCAAATACATGGTGTGCTATGATGACTCTACCGACTCCCTCCAGTGGATATCTCTCAAAGATCCTATGGAGTTTAAATCAACTAGTTTACATGTAAGTTTATCTCTGTGAATCCAGGTGTTCATAGAGGAGTTGCTGTCTGTATCTGCCTTTTAACAGTAATTTCATTTCTGTTTTGCCAATATCAGTTGCCAAATTGTCATAGTTAGGAATAGCAATGCTCAGTATTGTTATGGAAGAAACAGCTTAGAATGTCCATTGTGGTCAATACAAATCGTTTATGCGCCTACATATTTATATGTGGACGCATTATGCCATCATCTCGTCCGTCCGTCCGTCCATCTGGGCGGCGTCCGTCCGGCGTCCGGCGTCCGCTGCTTTATCTCCAAAACCCTTTGACATACGCACATGTGTTCCATTCATGAATGGAACGGCATGTGCGAACATTCGGACGGATCCGACTACCGTTGTGCCCCCTAGTGGCAATTTTAGTTTTTTTACGCTTACCTTTGTATCTTCAAAAGTCCTGAACGGATTTTCATGAAATTTAGTATGTAGGCACCTATTAGTGAGATGACGCTATCCTGCCGTTTTCAGATGGATTCGACATAGTTTGCGCCACCTAGTGGCCATTTTTAGTGTTTTCGAGTCCGTTTTTGTGCGTCCTCCCCTCTATCAACCAAACCGCTATAAGTATGATTGTGAAAATTGGCATGTATGTTCTTACTATGAAGAGGACGGTTGACGCTGAATTTCCCATGACTTTGATTACTGTGGCGCCTCCTAGTGGCAGTTTTTTTTTGCGCCCATGGCTGTATCTCCCAAACCGTTTGCAGGATCTTTACTAAATTTAGCAAGTGTATTTATGTGATGTTGACAATGGACGATGACGACTTTAGGATGATTCTGACTACCGGTATGCCTCTAGTGGCAATTTTAGTATTTTACATTGACCTCTGTATTTTCATAGGTCTTCAGGTGTATACTTTGTGTTACTTCGTCACTATGAAGGAAAAGTTCCAAGTAGAAATTTGTTTCTGGCATTCTAATGCTGTGCTAATCTCGTATGTTGGTAAATTTGTTTGTAATTTTATGTTCCTGTGGTGCTTTAAGCAACTGGTGTATAGGATGTGCTTGTATTATGAAGATCACTCACATTTTGCCCCTAGCCTATTGAGGAGACAATGACCATGCCTTTCCATTTTGCAAAGTACAACATACTACATATATGCCTTCTACTGGCCACTTTATGGTCCCAATAAACAACCCTAGAAGGATACCGTATGCGGTGCAATTGTGGGCGCATTTCAACGCTCTGCGTTGCTCTTGTGTTGTTATTTGTCCTCTAGTTTGAGTGGGCTTAAGTTATTTAATTAGTGATAGCACTGTTTGTCTGCTAACTGCGTGTATATTGAGATCTGTACTGATTCACCAGTACTTTTTTATTAGCTTTTAGAAAGCCAACAGAAGACGACTCTGACATGATAGAATTTCTGGTGAAAATGTATCCTGGCTTAGAAAAGGCGTCGCACTAGATTATTAGTCTTTTATGGTTCTTCAGTTACAAACTAAGTTCGGGTATAACTGCAGAAGTTATGATTTAGTCTTGTTTAATAATTCTATTCTCTTTAACACATGCTAACAAATACCATTATTTTATTTCATTAAGTTATGTTTGTCTTCTCAGCCCTTTAGCCCTTTAAGGCAATATCCTCATCCAAATGTGTTTCATTTCACATTTCAGTCGCTGAACCTGGCATTCACTACACCGGAGTTTATGGCTTTTCCTGAAGCCACTGGGAGTTATTTTGGTCTCAAGTTGGCTGCGGACAAGCAGGCGGTCTTCAAACTGAACGGTAACTTGGGAATCCAGTTGGTTAAAGACTTCACGTACGCATATGTGGTTCATGCGACGAGGTATGAAGAAGAAGATGTGTTTTCCGTCATCTCTTCAACTGACTCCAAGGTAGTGTGTTCTCTATGTCTCTACTACAACTATTGTATATGATGATTTTATGTCAACTGTTGAGCTTTTATTTCAAATGAAGTCAATCAATCTAATAAATGTAATGGTTAGCGTGACATGAACATGCACGTAAAGCTAGTTCCTGGATTTACATCTATTTGTTTATTAATCGTCCAATTTATTTCTGCAATTAATTAAGTAACATTAAGTTTTGTGTATCACGTTAATGTGTGTGATCATCGCCAGTTACTAGATACCACCTATTTCACTAGACACTGCCCTATTTCACTAGATACCACCCTATTTCACTAGACATCACCTATTTCACTAGATACCCCCTATTTCATTAGATACCACCCTATTTCACTAGATAGCACCCCATTTTACTAGGTGCCACCCTATTTCAATAGATGCCACCCTATTTCACTAGGTGTCAATAATATTTCCGCGGAAGGTTTTCAAGGTGATGGTGTCATAGTGTGACTTTTTATTTGCAGAATTTCGAAATTCAGCTCCATAACGTTGAGACGGGCCAACCGATGAGGGAGTTTAAAATTTCAACATCTCTTGTGAATTACCATGGACTTCCTGTAAAGGTGCAGATCACTTGTTTTTTGATAATACCGTAATGTTTGAATGTTGCTGTCTCTCGTTTCTTGTATGAACCAGAAAATTTGTTGTTTTTTACTGTGAAAAGTTATCCACTATTAGTTACCTGGTGACTGAATTGCTGAGAAACTAGTTCCTTGAATGTTTGCTGCAAGACCTGTTCATGAAACAAAAACAATACACAATCTTACAATGATGTGAAATAGTTCTAGGGCAGTTGGAAGTATCCGCATATCACTTTGTTTAGTGACTAGCAAATCATTGCTGAGTTCTATGACAGATCTTTAATTAATTGAAGATTATTGTGACACCAGTCTGATAGGGGAATTTTGCCTGATTTTGAAGTATTCTTCTTGGGGAATGGGGATAATATTCAGCCCCAAAACTGAAGCATCGGAGCCACTGCTAGTTGATTGCAAGATTTAGCCAATTAGAAAAGTTTTTATTCTAAATAAGAAGTCACAGAGTTTCACTGCTTACCTGATGCTCTATTTTTCAGCTGGTCAGCTTACTGGCTAAGAAGAAAGATGGCACCACTGCTCATAGGGCATTAGTGGTGATGGAGGACCATTCTGTGTTTATGGTTGGACAGGCGGGTATGGTGCCTTCACTGGGTTTTTTTCTATTGATGTTCATGACAACCCTTCTTTACACTGGTCAATCGTATACTGTTACTATGATGTTCCTGCTCATAGCTAGTCCCTCTATCTCTGCTCTGGTCTCTGTTTCTTGAACTGCCAGTTCTCTAACTATCCCTATATTTGCCTTTTTACTTGTTTTCCTATACATGCTCGTCACTGTAATCGCCTTACCTGTACTTTCTTTGATGCATACCTGGTGGGCCACATTTCTCGAGATAGTAAGTGGGCTTTTCTGTTTGCAGTCCACACCGCCTCTTTATGTTGATGGACATTTGGTGAAGCTGCTAATGGAACTTGGAATTCGTTATTTAGATTTTGGCATTTATTGATTTGACCTCCTGAAGTCAGATGTCAAACAATCAGAATCGCCATTGCCCATCACTCTCTTTAATGTCACAAATGTGTGACAAACCCAACTAGTTGAAGATACCAAGCTTGTGGTGGATTCCCAGTATTATTT
Organism: Phoronis australis; assembly: GCA_002633005.1. Classification (NCBI taxonomy): domain Eukaryota; kingdom Metazoa; phylum Phoronida; family Phoronidae; genus Phoronis; species Phoronis australis. The sequence continues at coordinate 36,473 of NMRA01000543.1, forward strand.
ATTATTTACGGCTTATATTAGAAGTTTTAAAATACTATTTGGACTTCTGGTGGTTTGTTTCTGCTCCTGTCATACATTACTGTATTCTTCAAACTGTTTGCTAAGTGTTGGTACAATCTATCTTTGACTTCTCTGGTATAAAATGTTGACAATTTCATTTTTAGTTTGAATCGCAAGCAAAGGACATGTTTAAAAATCACCATTTCTTGTTTATCATACATGACTCTATTCTTGACAGTATATTTAAAAATAAGTGGTTTCTACCTATTATAAAAAGACATTTTTGATTTCAGGGAAAATAAACTGGATTCGAGAAGAGGCTTTGGCATCAATTTTGGCAGTAGAAATGGTTGACCTACCAGTATCAGAAAATCAGGCAAAGTTTGAGGATGAATTTGGCTCTAATGGCCGTAAGTAGACTTTTTGAAAACTTATGAGCAATGAAGAGTGTATTGTATTGAACATCAGATTCAAGGTGCTTCATCGAACTGATGCTGACAGGGTTCTGGTCCAATCTCAGAACTGGAATATGTTTTTGACGTTTTCTCTTCGAGTTTAGTTCAAACTCAAGATCAAGAGTTCATTATTGTGTACTGGAGTACATCGTGGTTTTCGCAGATGAGTTTCCAGTCCACGTTTACACTTAATGGCCCTCAGATTCATCCAAGTGCATTGCTTAACTTGTGCAACGATATGTTGTACAACGTTTAGATTATAAAAGCATCATTTGAACAAACCATGACTGACCTGTGTGGTGTCAAATCTCCATTTGCCAACCTTAGAACATTACAATTTGTGAAGGTTGTTGATTTTCTTTTAGGTGACATTGCCGGTATGTTTGTGAAAAGGTTTGAGACCCAGTTGTCTCAGTTGAAGGTAAGAGCATTAGGTCTCTTCTGTAAGAGTGCATCAAAGAGGTATTTTTTCCTATACGTTATATCCTAAATGTTGAAATTAGAAAAAAGTCAATTAGGTTTTATTATTGTTTGACAAAGACCTCGTCGTAACTGACATATTGTTAAATTTTAAACTTGCAGACGTTCCTGCTTCATGTTAAGTCGCGGCTGCTAATGAATGCCCGCCACCACCAGCACCATGTGACTGAAGAAGATGAAGGTGTTGATGATGATGGTGATCAGGATGATGACTACATGACGAGGGATGAGTTTAACTTGCACAAGATGATTGTGGCCGTTACTGCATCGGGAAAGGTAAACAAGGCATTGTGGGAATGTCACCTACTATCTTGGAGTTATCTCCACAATGTTAATGGTGCTGCCTGTACATTGCGTGTGGCTTTGTAGGCCACCTTCCAATGTTCACCGCAGCAGGAATTCAAACGCGACGGAATTTTCATAAACGTTTTGGAAAGTCTGTGCATACTATGGGTAGTCTTAGATAAGTCTTGGAATTAATGCATTGAACTGGAGCCATAAGCTCAAAATATTCTAACATGCCTCAGAAGTAACTAATCTCCAAAACGTTGAAACTCATTACATAACTTTTCAAACTTGAGAAAAGTTAGCCAAACTCATAAAGGTGAAGTTCAACCTCGTTCCTGTGACGAATCAAAACTGGTTGTGGAGAACATCGAGTGTTAGTAGTTGAAAGGACAAGCAGCCTTATGATTAGCAGAGTCGCCAGACATTTCAGCAAGGAAATTATGTGGTGGATTTTATACTTGCAAATGTACCACTTTTTTTTTAAAAATTTGGACGTGAATCACGACTGTGAAGTTGAACATATGCTGTGACATTTTCCACAAAAATCCACCACTGTGAACATGATGAAATTAATTTTAAGCTTGATAGTGTGTCATGAGTTTTGTATGTTAGGCCTAAAAAGTGTAATTGGTTCTGGTTTCTGTTTTTTGTTTGAAAATCAAATTGGTGGTGGTGTTTTTTTTACCCAAGATTTGAAAATCAAGTTGGTGGTGGTGTTTTTTTTTTTTACCCAAGAAGACTAGATCTTATGCAGGATTTTGTTTTTTATTCATCACGTGACAGATCATGGTGTTTCAAACCTTGATTACCATTGTTTACGTGCCTTAAGAACTTAGTTGAAGTTGATGCAGGCGGGCATGTTTTCTTTAGTCCGGTAAGCTCAGGTCTCAAAATGAGTCGGGTTGAGAACAGAACCAACTTTGTTTTTTGCCTTATACACAGCATCATGAGTATACAAGGTACACATGGTATTTTGGCTTTCGCTGAAAAACAGTTATTAATTTTGCTCAACAAACTGATCTAGCACTTCAAAAGTCCTGGTAACTACACTGGTTGTTTTTTTTTCTCACTTGTAGGTATTCGGCCTGGACAGTTTCCGCGGTCGTATAGTGTGGCAACACTATCTGAAGGAGCTGGTGCCCTACAGTAAGCAGGGCAGGTCTCACCTGATGTTGTATGTACAGAGGAGTACGGCGCACTTTCCACATGCACCACAGTGTGCTGTGCTTGGTAAAAACAAGGTACACGCTGTTCATGATATTTGGTATTCACTTTCTAGGTGTGGTGTATTTCTGTTTGTACTTAGAAATTGTTTTAAGGTGACACTGTATGTAATTATATTTGCCTTTTACCCTTTGTCATATGCTAATATGCTTATCTGTAATACAGAAATTACGTTATTGACAGTGTACTAAAGTTCACATTCGTTGGAAAGACAGAAGTCAGATCTTGTGTTGCTCCAAGTTCTGCAGTAATATTAATTGTGCTCGATCCTACTGATAAGTGAGACTTTGCTTGACACAGATAGTCTCTCTGATCAGATGGTTTCTATGAGTTTCGCTTCACTTACTTTTGGTAGGTATCTTCTGTTACACCTTTTATTAGTTTGTAATCGTTCGTATACTGTTTTTGCTCCTCCTGCTTTGATGTAATGTCTTATTCACAAGCAAACTGCTTCGTTGAGGTTGTAATTGTCTCTAACATATTGTTTACCCCTCCCAGGTTACAGGGAATGGCCTGCTGTACACATTCAACCCCATCACAGGTGTGCCAGTGGGTGACTCACGGGGTCATGACCTGGGTCACACCGTCAGTGTAGCCTCTCTACTGTCCCTAACTGATCAACACTTCCTCAAGGGACTTATCATGTTGGATGGACAAAGAAAGGTGTGTGGAGCTGCCCAGGTTAAAGGTCAAGTGTGGGGTTTGGGTTCACTGCTGGAGTGCAGCTGCAAAACAAAGCGTGGGAGGTTTAGTAGAAGATTTGGTGACATCTACAATTTTCAATCACCAGAAAATAGATCTCTATACTGTGCATTATGAAACACAATTCACATTTACTAAAGATAGACAATGATTAGTGTATGGCAAGTTCATGGCAATACACACTGTTCACTAGCACTATTCTTGTCTGTGGATCCAGTGTGGCTGTGTGGTGGAGCACCTGCATACCAAGCTAAAGCTTGTGGGCTGAATTACAACTGGACCACACTGCTACACCTGTGGTTGTGCCATGTATAATTAGGGTTATGTATGACCTTGTGGACTAGGCTGTGTGTGTCGTGAAATATCTATAAAGCTAAATACCCTGTAGAAGTAGATTTTTGACTTTTTATCAATTTTTCATTTGTTGGGTCATGTGGCCATGTATTTTTTTGTAAAGTCAAGCAAAAAGGAATTTAAAAAAGGTTTCAATAACATGACCAAATTTCATTTAATATAAATGTTCAAGATGAAATCTCAAAAATGCTGTTACAGTTTTCTAAATTATCATTTAGTTTTTAATATGCAACTTTTGAGTTTTGTCATGAAATTCACGTATTTATAGACCCTCGTGCAAGAGCAGAACATTTTAAAAACTGTACCTAACAGTCTTTTGGAGAGCATTCCTTAAAGCATAGTATCTGAAAGTTTCATATAAATTCCATCAGCCATTTCTGAGGTATGACGTTACAAAGTTATCTACATAATGTTAAATTGTTTGGCAAGCAGGTAGTAATTGTTGCTGTTACCATTTCAATTTTAATATAACAATTTGTCAAGTTGATTTTGTTACAGTGGTGACATGAAAATTAAGAGACATCGCCATTGTCTTTCAGGTGCATTTGTTCCCAGAGTCTATGGTGCCACACATTGTTGAGGAGCGGAACTCCGTCTTCATGTTCACTGTCGACACAGACACGGGCTTAGTACAGGGCTATGGGCTCAAGTATGCACAGGTATGGGTCAAAAGGAGAAGGTATGAGTCACATTGTGAGTTTGGCTGGTGATATATTTCTTTTGTTTTGGTGAGCAATAACGTGCAGAGATGTAAATTTCACTGAATTACATCCTTGCGCTATTAAAGGTAACACCTTATCGCTTTTCCGTAACAAGTAGTGGTTAATTCATGGTACAAATACTAGAAAAACACCAGCAAGGTGTTGTGTTGGCATTAGGGTGGTCTTGAGTGCTTTCACCTGATTTGCAAGACAGTAGGGTTTTGAATTCACCCGTGAATATTCTATTTAGAGATAACCCACTATTGTTGTTGTATTTGCAGGGACTGAAGAGTGAAGAGTTATGGTCTGTCAACCTGCCATCTGATGTGGAGAGAATCACAGGCATAGCCAGCAAACGATCGATAGGTATGGCAAGGAATGGGCAGTTTTCTTTGCTAATTGGCTGTTCCAATGCTGGTCTACCACTGGTCCACCACTGGTCCACCACTGTGCCAATGTAGTGGTCATACTTACACAACTTATATGGCTTGCTTGAACAGTAGTAATGCTTCAATTAGCTTCATGTTGAAAACCTTTTCCATGGAAATTTCTATGTCTGCATGAAATCAGCAGGTGGTCTTTTCCACATAACTGGCAGGGGTTCCGCCGCAAAATTCAGACCGGCACAATATCTTGTCAACTGGAAAGAAATGGGCCAGCTTAATAGCAAAACGACGAATCCATCACTACTTTCATTTTCCCACCCAAGATGATGCCTGTGATAGCAAAATATCTGAATGACTGTGCTGAGGAGCAAAATATTCGAGGGGCTAAAACAGCCACCCAAATTGGCAGCGTGCCTCTACCCCCTATGATTTAGCTAGCCCTCCCCCTCGGTTTGTAATTGCGTGTGACTTCAACACGTTTTCATTGTTGTTATCGGAGGAATTCACAGTAAAAAAATTGATGTTGTTGTAGCACCTGGGATGTTAATATGTTGACCAGGATGTGTGTTCCTACTTGTTTGCAGAACACGTTCATTCCCAAGGTAAAGTGCTGGCTGACCGCAGTGTGCTGTACAAGTATGTTAATCCAAACTTGATAGCCATCTTTACTGAAAGTTTGGCTACGGACGATAAATGTGAGTTGGGCCTTAAATCAATGTACTGTATTGGTGTTTTGTATTAAAATGTGTTAAAATGGAATTGTGCAGATCTTGTATTCAGTTGTTGGATGCATTAGTCATATCTGGTTTTGAAGTGATTTTTTAGGCTTCGGAAAAAATGGCATATCATTATTTTTAAGGATTAAACCCTCTCAATAGTTAGTTTACGTAGGTTAGCTTTTTATTTAAAAGAACAAGATTGAGATAACTCTTTTTAAGATTGGGATACATTGTTGTTTTGGAAGCCCAAATGTGCCCCAGCAGAATGTTTTTGTTTACATCAGAACTGAGTGTATGTTAGACAATTCTAATGAAATGCAGTTTCTGAATACACCCCAGAATTGTTTAAAAGTCCATATTTTTGAAATCCACTGAATCAGTATTAATGTCAACTTTTAGCTGAAAGTTTATTAATACCCATGGTAATTTTCTACAGCCTTCATCTCTGTCTACCTTTTGGATACTGTTAGTGGTCACATGTTATTCCAAGCCAATCACAAGCGAGCAAGGGGACCTGTAAATATGGTGCATTCTGAAAACTGGATTGTGGTACGTCTTCCTATTGTTGAATGTGTGTACCTGTTGAGATGAAACATTAAAGCAGCTTTGTACCTCCTCTCTGTCAAAAATGACTTTTGATTTAAACCAATTTTTATTATAAAACTTGTATCAACTTGTTTCTTTCTGAGGTTAGAAGTGATATCTGAGCTCCAAAGCCCAGAATTCACTTTTAGTTTGAGTAGGGAATAATGTGACTCCAATGTTACAATGTTAGGTGGTCTAAGTTATTTCTGACAGAAAACAGATACTTTGCAATTTTAAGATAATTGCCTAGGTTTCTTTACATTCCATCACATTAATTGGATTACCTAAGTTTTGGGTATAACGTGTCTGAATCATTTTCATCTCCTCTGGGTATATGGCATCTGAGTTTCGATTTCCCAAACCTTTGAAAGATCCACATGAAGTTTTAAACACAAGGACAAGTTGGATTAAATGAACACCTGTGTCCACTTAATGTACTGTTCACACTAAAGTAATTATAACTTTTAAAAGCAGTTCAAAGGTTATAACTCTCAGTCTGAACTCTAAAACTGTTTTTTAACATTACTGTAACATGGTTATAACCCTGTGCAAGGGTGGTTTAGCGAAGGGTTATAACCATTGTAAAAACGCTAGTTGCAGGAATCATAACTCAATAGGTGGCTCTGCTGTCAAATCTTGTAAGAAACAACAACGCTTTAAGACACTAACTAGGGTGAATTGCAAAGCAACAGCACTGACATCTAGTGACTAAAACCACGAACTAGGGTTGCAGCAGGTTTAGCTGTTGGTGTGGCAGGTCACGATTACGTAACAGTTACAACTAAAGAAAGAGTCACAACCGGGTTTAGTTTGTCTGAACACAGCTGTTTAATGCAATCAACAGTTGTAAATGTTATTGTATCAAAGTTGATATCTTACTAAGTCGTCTAACATCCGATCATTTCATCTTTTAAATGTAATGTCCTTATGGTTCAAAAATTGCTTTTTGACACAATTTAGATATGTAATACCACTTCAATTACTCATTTGTTTCGATTTAGTTGTTCTTTGCACTGAAATATATTCTTTCAAGCCAAGGAATTGATCACTTGGGAACCTCATTTTCTGCGGTATGTTTCCACGAAGCATTTTTAGCAAATCGTATTCTGTGGTACAGTTATTTTTTAAAAATTATTTCACTTTAATTACAGTACAACTACTGGAACATCAAAGCCAGANCAGCAGGTTTAGCTGTTGGTGTGGCAGGTCACGATTACATAACAGTTACAACTAAAGAAAGAGTCACAACCGGGTTTAGTTGGTCTGAACACAGCTGTTTAATGCAATCAACAGTTGTAAATGTTATTGTATCAAAGTTGATATCTTACTAAGTCGTCTAACATCCGATCATTTCTTTTAAATGTAATGTCCTTATGGTTCAAAAATTGCTTTTTGACACAATTTAGATATGTAATACCACTTCAATTACTCATTTGTTTCGATTTAGTTGTTCTTTACACTGAAATATATTCTTTCAAGCCAAGGAATTGATCACTTGGGAACCTCATTTTCTGCGGTATGTTTCCACGAAGCATTTTTAGCAAATCGTATTCTGTGGTAGTTATTTTTTAAAATTATTTCACTTTAATTACAGTACAACTACTGGAACATCAAAGCCAGACGTAACGAAGTCTCGGTCATGGAGCTGTATGAAGGAGCAAACCAGCACAACGCTACAGCGTTTTCTTCATTGGACCCTCCACCCCTCCCCATAGTAATGAGACAGTCCTACATCATGCCTACTTCCATATCAGCTCTGGCATCTTCCATTACAGAAAAGGGTCTTGCCAATAAAAATGTCATTTGTGAGTATCAGTGTGTTCAACATGTGATTCATTGTATGCATTGTATTAGTTTACATTACATTAAAGGAGAATGCCACTCGATTTAATTAATCTTTTTTACCGTCTTAATCGGTCTATATACACATCGCCTTTTATACGGTTGATCTCACCTTCCCGAGAGGTGTCACGTTATCCTGTGAGGAAGGTGAGAAATGACGCAGCGACGTCAGTGGTTCGTCTGCTGAGTGAATGCCGCTATATCGTGGTGCATCGTTCCCGCTTGTCTGAACTATGAAGCTGCGAAGAAAGCGGGTACATCGTTTTTTTTTCGACTTCCTCGAGAGCCCGAAATGCTTAGAAAGTGGCTCGCGGTAGTAAAGAATGAAAGGTACGCTGCTAATAGCAAGTATGAGGCCGTTAAACATCTCCGTGTCTGTGTCCGGCATTTCGTCAACAGTGATTACTCTGACGAATTTCCGTTGCCTGTGCATGTTCACGGCGCCTCTTTAGTATTTCTTGATCAGTGTATTCCGGTTCGAGTTGATAGCCTGTGAAACCTAACGATCCGATCCGTGAAGTCTTCATCGGATGAGCTCTTGACTAACTATGTCGGAATTGGCGCCGGGCGAGTTGCCATGTAGACGTTTATTATTCTGTGTTCTGTTTCAAAATGAGTTATTCTCATCCTAACCAATGCTTGTATAAAACTGAAACAAAGTCTGTCTCATTAGATACAATTTGTAATGCCTTTGCAGTATTCGTGAGTGCAAATGTTGAGAAGCCAGTAATGAATAAACCACTGCTTTACCGGCTTTGGTGGCGGCAATAAAGGTAGTTGACCTGGCACGGAGGCAGTGTCGTGAGCGCATGATGCTACAGTGTTTGCTGCTGACAGAAAGATGTTGTGAAACAATTACTCGATTTTATATCTATGATCACATGTTAGGGGAATCTTTATTCAGAAATACAAATACATTATTCAAATCATTGTTACTGTACAACCTTTGCCTTGACTGCCTTGTGGAAAGGGAACCCGACTTTGCGCCGGGCCCCCGATAAGTAAGTAGATTTTCAGTTTCGTGGCTAATTCCCATTATTTCTTTGGCTCACTATTATAGTCTTTTCGTGACTGGAGGTTTAGTTTCCAACTCAAGCTGATTTATGTTCGTGCCAGTTCCGGCGGCCGCGACGGGCCTGATCGGGTTCCCGAGCCACTGGCCGGCCGCGGATAACGAGTCTGTCCGGCCGCGACAGGCCTGATCGGGTTCCGAGCCACTGGTCAGGATAATAATCTAGTTGTGTGTTTAGAACTCAAAAAATCATAAGTCTAAACAAAAAGTTCTAGGTTTTCCTGTCTGTATTTCACGGAAGAATACTTCGCATTTATATCCGAACAGACCCCAAATTCCTGCTATGGACCTTGGTAAATTGGCCTGCCGAACTTTGTAGGCTACGGTGTGTCCAAATACCAGTAAATCCGTAACAGCGAAATAAAACAACACGTTTTTATAAGAACTCTGTGTATTTTGAAGGGTTTTACATCGAAGTTTGATTATTTATTGGTGTTAAACGATGAATTCAAGTGATAACCTGACACCAGTAACCCGTGTTGTGAACTGCTGAACAGACTGCGTGTGAAACCAATTACGTCATTGGATAATTTCAACACCTCCGTCTGCCGTCGGGTGTCAGGTAACGCAACCGAACATGCCGTTATCGAGTAGAACTACTCGACCTAAATTGATACAAAATGGGTTGTTTTTTGGGTGGCATTCTCCTTTAACTCGTGTTTAGGCAAGTGTTCTATGTGTATTACCCATCATGCATTGCATTGCGTTGTAGTATACCTCATGATACCCCAGATGGGTGTTGAAAGAGGAACTTAAAAGTTACAATGTACAATATTAGCTGTGGGATGTACAAGCAACGACATCTTTAAAAAAATATCGTCGATTTGCAGATACGAATGAACAATGTTACCATACATTCGTTTTGTGATCCTCGGCTTTCATGTGAAGGCAGCTAATGGCATAACATACAAGTTGCTGTAAACTAGTAATCTTTCAGCATGGGTTTCTTTGCTGTGAATGACTGCGCAGAGTAGCAGCTTTACACACTTATCGTATTTTGACAAAGTATTAGCTGTGCTGGAACTAGTGACTTGAAGTGCATATGTTTTTCCATTAATTATGAAAAGCTCAGAATTCCCAATTATAATGGTCCTCCACATCGTAAGCAATTAGTTAATAAATAGCAAGATGTGCTTTGGCATTAATTGATGACATACTTACAATGTAGACACGTTCAAGCGTTTCCTTTTAACTCCAAACATCGTCAGCAGACACAAAATACACCAGTAAGAGGTTGTGTTTCCATGAACGATGTTTAGAGTTAAAACAAAATGTTTGAATGCGTGTATGTATTGAAAATATAACACTGGTTTATACCGAAGTGCCCACTTGTCACCTCCTCATTACTAGAATTGCTAATTCGTTTGTAATATCATTCTTCTGCTCAGCCTTGGTTGTGAAAATGTAACTTCCACAACCCGACAAATAATTCTTCCCTTGCTCTGAACGTCCATCAATACACCATGTATCCTGAAATGTCCAACATTTTCTTTTAGTTGCTCTTAAGAACGGACATCTCCTACAAGTTCCCAAGATGTGGCTTGACCCACGACGACCTATCACACCTACTTCTCAGCACAGGTAACGAGTCTTATGCGACTCAGTTTTGAAGAGATCTCATTTATTAAGATAACACATGAAAGTTTATTTTTATGGCACGTCTGATCAGTGATGAAGTGAAAAAGAATTTTTGTGCTTTTTCACTGTCTCGTATTACATGTAAAAATGTTTCTGCCTTCTCTAATGACATTGCAATAGCTGTTAGATAGTCTTATCTGAACAACTTAGTAGGGGTAGCAAAAAAATTCCATTTGATATCCAAAACTCAGTGCTGCACAACTTTCCTCTGCGGCATCTAGGTCAAATGCACTCTTCTCAAGTTTGAACATACATTTGTGTTCACCATCCTGTTAAAAAATCCTCAGCAGATATTGATCGTTTGTGTGTTACATGGTTATCTTCTTGGTGCTTTGCTGCGTTTTGTTTCATTGAAACATTAACTGTTGGTGATTACTACCAGAGGTTCTAACTGAAAAGTTCAATGGCTTCACCACATTTCACATACTCAGACTGGTGATTCTCTTTTTTACCACTTCCAAGAGATGCAATGGTCTTTCTATAGCCATCCGTCATCCATAACATTCGTGACAAACTTGCCGTTTGTTCTGTCATAAACTGGGACATTTTCCTTAATTTTTGCTGCATTAAATGTATGTTAAGATGCTGGTAATTGTATTGTTTCCATGAAACTAGTTAGCATCCCTGGGTTTAGTAAGTCGAGCAATTCAAAAGTAGCACCATGATGCGCGTTTGTATTAAAATCTCGCATCTGTCTGGCAGTGCCAATATTGAGATTGCAGGATCAGCTGTTAGTGAGGACATAGAGCTGGCAGTTTCTTAACTACAATTTATGGTCTTGTGGCTGCCTTACTAGATGCAAGTTTTCAGCTCATGTTGTAAATCCAAAAGTAAAGCGTAGGTGGTTCTGGTTTATGCCCCGAATCATTTTGGAATCTGCGCCTCACTTCTTAAAAAAGCACCCACATGCATCGATTTCAACCAAGGATTCAAACTTTTCTCAAATGTCACACAAATGCATTCAAGCAAGGCTTTAAAACGCTGTGGAATTCTTTTTTGATTTCGAATAATTAAGAATCAAAGAATAATACACGACCGCATCAATTATCAAAAATTAAATACAGACCAGAAAACCAACCATGCTTTTTTCGCTTAATATTTACTGAGAATCACCTGAGTGTTATTCACTCATTGAGTTATCATTTCCCCCTTCAATGCCATTCACGTGTTCCAGGGAGGAGGGGGTGCCTCCTTACATCCCGGAGCTACCCTACGACACGCTGGCCATGGCTAACTATAATCAAACTGTGTACAACGTACGAGGCATCCAGACAGCTCCGGCAGGACTGGAGTCTACCTCACTCGTACTTGCATACGGCCTGGGTGAGTGGAAAGGCTATCCTGGTGTTTTATACAGGTTTTTATTCAGGGTTTACATCTGAAAGTACCTTTCCTTGGTTTGCTGCCCGACATTTTGTGCTCAGCTGTGGCATGTTCTACCTTGAATTTTCACACGCACCTTTTTCCACAAACATTTGATTCTATTGTAGGATTTTGGTGCTGTTGGGTTTGCTGACAAAATATCAATCCAAATGTACATCTTTTTGCTTAAAACATTACTCTATTTAGTGGCTTTTCCCAGCACACTTAGTGAATGGGAAACTCCATATGTAGAACACTGCTTTTGAGCATCCTGTTTTTTTCTTTAACATTGAAGTTAGTAGTAAAAATGTCAAACTCTTTAAAATTAATTTCTAATGTCAGACGCATGCTATTGTCTTTATTTCAGTGGCATATATAGTCTGCTGCAGTCTGCAACATAGATTAAAGATTATAGCATCAAACTCAGAACTATTTCATCAGACCTCACTCAAAAGTTGACCAATAGGAAACATTCTACATACTACTCTTTAGGATTCTGAGAGGTCAAAAGCATCTTTCATTTGACACAATTTCTAATTCTTACGCTAGACAGGCTGAGTTGGCAGGGAAAAAAAATTCCTGTCATTCACAGACATTGTAAGAGGTTGGAAATTTTTGCATGAATAATTTTGAATTTCCCACCATGCAATAATGACAGTTTGACGGCATAATGGTCGTAAAGCATTTAGAAAATTACTGGAAACTATCCCCAGCATTATATCTATACAAGAATGCAGAATGCTGTCCATCAACTAACGTATCGCTATCTAGTGACAAGGTGTATTTCGTTATGTTGCCGCTATATAGAGAAATGGATCGTGCAAAGTTATCCGGTCAAGTATTGTCTAGTCTCAGAAAATGTTTGGTGATCTGAGGCCTGGAGTGTAAAACGCAGGTTAATTAAAGCGACTACACACTCCTCTTCCATCACAAAACTTTTGACTTAGATGTGACAATTAGTGGAAAGAGCTGATCGTTTGCTTTTTGAGATCAGCTTTACAACTTGTTTTATCATGGCGTGTCATTTTATTTGCCGAGCTTGTTCTCAACAAAAACCAAACTGCCACTTCTTTGCTCACTGAGAAGTCGCTTTTCATTTCAGCACCTTGATGAGACCGATTTTGTAGCAATGACTGTTGGCTTTTTGAACAGAATGAGGATTTATAGTCACTTTAAATAATCGTTTTAATGCAAAACATGTTTAAATTTATTCATGGTTTAATTGTCATTTCATTTCAGACTTGTTTTACACCAAGGTCACCCCTTCCAACATGTTTGACGTTCTCAAGGAAGACTTCGACTACTTTTTCATCAGTAGTGTACTGACGGCCATGGTAGTGGTGACAATAGTGGCGCAGAGACTGGCCGCACGCAAGGCACTGAAGAAAGCCTGGAAATAATGCTCAATGTGGTCTAGTGGTGCACTTGAAATTTAAGTTATGTTGAGCACTCTTTCGGAGGCTCAGAAATCTGCAGCTGTGAACCAAGATAAAACAAGTTTTGAGAGGGTTTTAATGTTTAAAAGCAAAAATACCGCAGGACACAGTGCAATCCTTGATTCAATCAAGGATTATTAACTTGTCTCATTTCAAACTTTATTCTTTTCTTGTAGTACATACAAATCAAAATAAAATAATACTCACCATTGTCTGTTTTATGGATAGCGAAAGTCAATGTGTGCTCTTCCAAGATATTAGCATTGTGGGATACGAGTCCTCTTGTCCAGTATCCAGAAAATGTCAGGCAAACGATCGTCTGTTGTTAAGTTATCAAGAAAGTGTCGGGCAAACGATCGTCTGCTGGTTGAGTTATCCAGAAACTTTCAGGCAAACTATCATCTGCCAGTTGAGTTATCCAGAAAGTGTCTGGGAAATGATCGTCTGCTGGTTAAGTTGGCAGTTGATTTTGGATAGATACTACCTGATTACTTGTATCCATGACAAACTGAATTTCAGGTCACCTAAAGTACTACTAAAATGAAGTGACCTCCGTTGGCAGTGCTGCTCAGGATGACTGTGTATATGGTGTGTCTCGTTATCCATAAAAAAGTCAATTGAATCACGTTCATGTCCCAGCATAATGACCATGGCTGCGTGCCTAGCCTGTGTGTGCACACTATGGTGGGACTGGTGTGAGAGCAGGTCCTACCTAGATACCTGAGTGCATTTGGGTGTGGCAGTCACCTGGGACCCTTAGCTCACAAACATCCCATGCTCATTCACTGCTTTCTGTTCTCAATCTATTTAGCGCTACCTTTATTCATTAGCAATACCTTGTGAATTTCTTTTGATGTCAAAACGTTTTTTCTTAAAGTTTCAAATTTCAAAAAACGGTCTGTTTTACTCATGATTTTCAAAAGCTCTTATAAGCTTAAAGTGCTTATAATTTCCTGTTCCACATCTTGCTGCACACATTGTCTTTTCATCAGGAAGACCTTAGTTGCACTTTAATCATAGATAGCAGATTTGCATCTCCAATATTTTCATATGGAATTCCCAGAAGAGACGTCATTTTCTGCTTCCTTGGCAGACGACTTTTTTGTGGGAAATAAAAACGTGCCTCACACCAGGTGCTGCTAGTGAATAGTGATTTCACGACCAATAGTATTGGTCACACCTGCATACAATCACAGATTTTGTTCATTGAGAAAATACAGAGTTGGCTGTCCATCTACTGTAGTCTTACACTACCCATAATACAGGTCTTCAGATGAGTAATTGTTCTGTGCCGTCCTATTTCAATACAGGCTGAAAAACTGTTAAAGTACATGTATTTCTTCATCTCTTCAGTCACGGAACCAGCCTGCATTGTATTTCAAGCTAGGTTGCTTTTGGTGCGTAAAATCATGACTCGGGGGACCAAACTTCTTGGTTTTGGTGTAAAGCTGTTCCTGTAACAAAATGGTTGCTTCTTCTGAGGACTTGAATTATTTCTAATCTGCATTAGGAACAAGATGAGACATTTTGTATAACTGTCAGTGTTCTAAATCAAGTTATTTTGGACAGAAGGAAGCTCCATCCTAGATAAAGAGGGTTACAGGACAATTTCTAGTCCTGAGCTGACCATAGTTTTTGTGTGACACAGTAACCCATTTATAGAGAGTTGTTTCAAGATGCCCAGTGCAATTGTAGCTTGCTAACGACTGTTGCACCAAACTTGTTGTCAGGGCATCCAAACCCATCTTAATCAAGCTGACTGAGGACAAGCAGAAAGGGGCAAGTTTGGCCAAAACTTGCCTAAAATGTGACTCTGTCCACAGGGTTTTTCAGTCGGATTGTATAGTGGTGACTCGTTTTTCTCCATTTTCTGGATGATCCTGGGAACTAACTTGGTGTAACAGGACCTTAAGTAACAAGCTTCGTTCACATTTTTGTACAACTTACAGCATTTGTATTGAATAGTTAGATTTGTCAGTGTTGTGTATGTATATTTATGTTGTTCTGTGTACATGGAAATTGAGGGATGTAAAATTTGTGTAAATAACTTGATACAAGTAATTATTATTAATGTCATCAAACTTTCACAGTTGAATAAATGAATAAATTTCCAAAATTTATACTATCAGTTTTAATATTTCCTTACAGCTTATCTTACGCACATTGATGTCCTTTCCTTTTGCTACTTCAACCTAAAATCAAGAATCATGGGCAGCGCAGCACTGAAAAAAATGGGGCTAAAGCCCGTCAGCCCCCTGTGGTGCACCGCCTATAGACCATGAGCGGAGCAGCACTGAAAAAGTGGTGGGCTATAGACCCTCACAGCCCCCTATGGTGTGCCGCCAATGAGAATAGGCCCACAATCTTAAGCTTCTTAAAATCGAATTGAGCCTTTTTACTTCCATGAAATCGATCTCATAATGTTACTATCTCTCTTATCAATAAGAAAATCGAAACCATTAGCAACTCGTCAAGAGTTTTTATGGGGTTATTTAACCCTGAAATTGCAAATCGTATAATAGTCTGATATGAAATGGTATACATGGAAATGTTCTGGAGGTGGTGAAATGGCTGTACCAAAAGTTGTAATAGTGTGTAAGGGTTCATGGTCTGCATACTGATACACATGTGTAGTTGTAACGCAGGTGTTAGACAGGGGTGCATCCTTGGTCTCTTTTTGTTTACATTGTTTTTTAAATGAACTGGTTGTGATGTAGAAAGATTCTTCATGTTCTGTTGTTTTTATTGATTCATAGTCACCTGATATTTCATGCTTATTGTATGCCGACGATACAGCGACCATTTCGTCTACTCCCAACAACCCGCAAAAACAAATTCGAGTTTTTGAAAATTTCTATTTGAATGGATATTAATATGTCTAAAACTAATATCGTGGTCTTTCCGAATGCCAATTTTTTAATAGTTCTATCTTACACGTATCTTGGCAGTATTTCATCCCGCCTTGTGTGGACTAGAAATACCGATGAACTAGCCGTGAAGGCAAAAAAGTTAGTTCACAACATTGTTCGGCTTGGCAGATATATTAGTGGTTTAGATGTTGTGACTGCTCTAACAATCTTTGATAAAGTGATAACACCAATTCTTATGTATGGTGCTGAGGTTTGGGGATTTCAGCAATACAGCTCCATAGAAAACATACAAATTATATTTTTGTAAATACGTATTGAGAGTCGGCTCAAAAACTACCAACGCCGCTGTAGTTGGTGAACTAGGTCGATATCCATTGTATGTTAAGTACTTTACGTTGCGTTAAATACTGGTTACTATTGCAAGAAGTGCCAGATTATAGATATACCAGAAAATCCTATATTAAGTTGAAGTTATTAAATGACTGTGGTAGGAAAACCTGGGCCACTTGTCTCAAAAATTGACTGCAGGGTTATGGTATTGGCTTTGTTTGGTCACAACAAAATGTTGCCGATATTTGTGCCTTTTTGGAAATATTTACTCAGAGAACTTGTACGTTTGCTGAGTTGCGTAAGACCTTAAAAGTTGCTCCATATATGTAAGTTATAAAATGTGAAATTCGCAGGTAAATAACTAAAATACGTTGTTCTTCTCATACTCTTGAAATCGAAGTGGCGCGAGGAAAAGTGGGTAGATAATTAAGACTGCAAATATTGCAAGAAATTTAATTGTGATAAACTGAAGACGAATTTCACATCTTAACAAGATACTTTCTGCATGATCACTTGAGGATCCAATTTGTTCCACAATCATCACAATGTGATACTATATCCTTTTTAAGTTACACGAATAACGTTTCAAGTACCTTGTTGCTTAAAATTTATCAGGAAAGCTTTTCTCATAAGAACTAGTGTCTAACTGTTTCATCTTCTTTTTTCACACACCAGTGCGTCTCTTTATATATTGTTGCGTACTATGGGCCTCCAGCCTTTTATGTACGAAGAATAAAGAAATTGGGAATTGGAAAACGGTGGGTGTACCCATTGCCTGTGTCGTGAGTTGCCGGCTCATTCATAACTAATTTCCCCAAACAAATCTTTAACATACGTATGACATACGATGGAAATATTCGTCAAAAACATATTTATTACAATCTCCACAACTGTGACTAGCTATTCGGGTTTTCCAATGACTGGTTTAACTAAAGTATCTTCCATGCTATAGCATCGGAAATTATTTCAAGCATTCGGTTTCTTTTAAAAGCATCCTGGTCACAATCCTTAACGTTAGGCACACGGTGCAACGGCAAGAATATAAACTCATTAACCACTCCAATCTTCATTGACTTGCGATACAGATCCCGTAAAACGACAGGACTAAATTCTGGGAAACCAAGTCCCATTTGTCCAAGGCACTCGTGGAAGCAGTCAAGGTAGTAATCGAGTAACTTATCGAGGAACTGATCGCGGAAACATCTTGAAGTGCTGCTGATCATAAAACGAGCAAGATCCACTGTCGGCAAGCAATATCGCATCATCTGTAAGTCGACGAATTTCATCTTTACTGGTCGTTGCTGATCGTCATATTTAAACATTGTATTTCTGTACCACAGGTCACCATGGCATATGACGCTATAGGGCTCTACTGGTTTGGACAGGGATCTGAATTCAGTTCGTAGATTACAGTTGGCTATCCCTTCAGCACCACGAATGATGTTCTGATCATCAGTCATAGACTTCACAATCTCTGCACTCTGGACAGCCAATTGCTGAAACCACGGCTGCAGTGCGTCCATTATGGTGTCGTTATAGAATGGTTCACTTTTTATGTAACTGAGTTCCCTGCTGAACTTCTCTTCGCAGTTTTTCTTCAGTGCATATGACGTTGAGTGAAGCTTTGCCATCTCTTTAACGACCAGGGCGCAGTGAGAGTAATCCAAATTGATTCCATCGTGTGGCGTTGAAAACCCACTCTGCATCAAGTCTTCCATAACCAGCAACCATGTCTTGTCGTCTCTGGCGTGAAAAGAATAAAACTTTGGGAAAGGAAATGTCAGATCACTGCCCAGAACCTGTTGAGTGAAAGACGCCAAGCACGGTATTGTTTTCTCGTAGCTTTCCGTTTCTCTTCTGAACACGTTTACGTTCTCCAGCATAAATGGTTGCGCCCACACATCTGGCGGGCTCATTTTAATGAAAAGGTTCAATGTCTCTTCAGTTTTGCAGTGTTTGACTATAGCCTCACAAGTGACGCATACACTCAAGTGACCTAAAACATATAGGAAGAGGGTAACAAAAACAACAGCTCTTTGATAATTATGGAATACCTCAGAAATATCTCTTTTGAAAGGCTGTTGTTTCAGAGGACGTTTCGAAGGACTTGATCTAATTCAATACGTAGTCACACCGATCTAGTTAGCAGGATCTCCCAATCAAGGAAAACGAATAGGAAATGATCGACTAGCGTTGTACAATCTAAGCAAAAAGAATCTGTGGACGACACAAAATTTTGGTCAAAGTTGTCCGTTCAGTTCTGACCGTCCTTCGAGCTGAGACGAGTCTGATTAAGAACCAGTTTGGTGAGGCAGGGCTGCAAGACACAAAATGTTTGGAAATTTGAAATATTATTTTAATTCGTTGACAGTTGCTGTTTCATAGTCGAAAAGTCGCAAAGGTGCGGGAGTTGTGGTTTCGGCTCAAGATCAGAATTCTTAAACTCGTAACTCCCTTCGTGGGTAAGCACATGCGTGAGATAATTAATTGGACAGTCACTTTCCATCCGTAGTTGTTTGTTGTCACTTAGGTTATGTTGATGATCTCTAACAGCAGGATACTCACTTAGGACTAAATCACAATCAGAACGGTACACGTGTTGTGATGCCTTATCAGTCCAAACGACCCTTGAAAGTGTGCGTACGGCTTAGACTTCGTTTGCAAAGAGCAAAGGCAGCTTCCAAATTGCTAAGATGATTACATGAAAGTTTCTGACTTTTTGTGGCATGCTTAAGTTCGTAGCCTTGTTTTATGCTGAAAAAGTGTAATGAGACCAGTGGAGTACGCTGCAACTAGATAATATAAAATTGCCACCGTCTTCAGTCACCACGGAGGCGGAGTAACACGGCCGGGCATCGTGCTAACGACTACTAAATCCTGCTGCTAATCACCTTCATACTTCATCTGGAATATTTTATGTGCCTCTAATGTTATCGTGGGTGTCATTTGAGCTTTCAAAACTCCGATCTCTTACTTGGTGCATGGAAAGGACTTAACTGGGGTTTGTAAGTAATTCAGCTCAAGGGGATGTAGCCCTCAGGTAGCGATGGAACCTGTGAAGATTAGGGTTCATTTAGCTTTATCGGCCATAGATCCGCCACTGCACAAAACCGAATTTGCTTACCTAAACTGAATGGCTTTGAAAGAGTAAATTCTAATACTTCATTCAGTCCTACATCTTCTGACGATCTCAGTGCCTTCTGAAGAAATTCCTTGTTGATGAAACTAACGTCTTGTTCTTTCTCCATGGCTGAGCATTCCAAATGAGACCAAGGATTATGACAGCGGGTTAGATAACCACTGACCTGAGCGAATGGTTATCAATATAGGTCAGGAAAATATTAAATACGTTCGGGAGCATCGGAGTGTACAGGTTAGATTTGAGCTTCAAATAGCTCGCTCACCTCGTTGAAAATTTGTCGATTAATGGGGGTCACAATGATGGTTATTAAATGTACACCAGTACAATACCTTATTCATTTTCAGTTCTGAATCATTAGTAGAAAATCAGAGTAATGAACTGTCGGAGTTCTGGCTTTGCAATTGTAGACATTCGAAGTGGTGAACTTTCGAAGGTAGCGAACCTTCGGAGTAGTGAGCCCTCGGTCATGTACATGTAACCTTGGAAATCTTTTCTATCAAAATTGTTGCTCGTATGAAATCTACGGGGCTGTGCACCAGTGACATTGATTGACAAGAGAAGACTTTCTTCATTGACCAAGGTTTTAATGAGGTCTAGACTTACCAAAACACGGGGATTTTTCAGTGCAAGAAAACGCGGTAGCAAAATGTCTGATTTTTGAGAAACAACAGAGTAGTCAGTGAACATACCGTCGGCGTGTACTGAATTTAAAAGAACAGAAACGCACACACTTTTACACGCATGCATGTCAATCCACCAATCCACAATCAAAGTGGACACTTGATGATCAAGATGTTTGGCAATCACTTTAAATTCCAAATTTGAAATAAATGCCTGCAATTAATCAAAACTGTGCTAGAAAGAACACCAAAGTAGCAAATAACAAACCCATTTTCTGCTGTTGTGTTTCTTGGTCGATTTTAAAAGCATTCACACCGCACTACTTTTGGGGATCTCTCTCGATGCTATAAAGTTTGAGCTAGGCATAGACATTTACTTCTAGACTTCCTTGTTACCCTATGGTGTAGAGACCTAGCGCTTTCAATGCCGATGAATAACATAAAGCCTCCTCTAATCGTCATCTACGCAGTCACCACTGGGGCCGGATAGGACCCTATGATTATGTGAAGCGCTTTACATCAGAACTAAATTCAAAATTAATATTAACTTGGTTATGATTGTGGTTAGTACAACTTGCAGTTACAACATTTGTTGTCCATTTAGTAAACCCTGTCTTATCCTATCGGATAGGCTAGGACTGTACCCAAGTTTTCCTCGGAGGGGGGGGGGTTCGATCGAACCCTTCGAACCCCCCTTGCTATGGGCCAGCCTGGCCCATAGCAAGGGGGTCTGACTATTGTACTTAAAGATGATATTTGACTGATAGTTGAAACATCGTTTCCGTCGTTTTTTGTTTTCCACTTTTTACTTATATTTTTTCGGTAAAAAACTAAAGCAGTTTTATCTTTCAGATGTTCTCTTGTTGTACGGAGGTGTAGCGCATTTGCACAACAAAGCGCATGTCGACTGTTGGCAGCGAGTTTTGACTTTTCTAAACAAACATCTGAGACAAAGCAGCAAATGTAACAGCTAAATAATATTCCTGTTACTTCATGGATTTACATTGAAATGCCAGCCCAACAGTACCGTGCCACGAATCTCTTGCTTATGATGACGTGGAGGCAAGGACAATGCTGAGAGACACTTGCCAAGTTGTTGGGAACACTAAACTGATGAGGTTCTCCATGCGGATATCACCCACTTCATGAGAATGAGACGTGTGCTGGACTGAATATTTGCACATCCCGTGTCCAAATCTCGTTCTCAATAGGCCTATGAAGTGTTGTTGTCATGCATTTGGCTGATCGGGTTGTTTTTGGGTGAATTTATTGCGCCACTTCTGTCCAATATCACACTTAAAGGATAATGCCACCCGATTTAATTAGTCTTTTTTGCCGTCTTAATCGGTCTATATCCACATCGCCTCGCATACGGTCGACCTTACCTCGCCAAGAGTTGTCGCGTTAACCTGTGAGGAAGGTGAGATACGACGATAGCGACGTCAGTGGTTCATATGCAGAGTGAATGTCGCTATGTTGCGGTGCATCGTTCCCGCTTGTCCGAACTAAGCAGCTTCCAGGAAAGCGGGTATATAGTTTTTTTTTACTTCCTCGAGAGTCCGAAATGCTTAGGAAGTGGCTTATGGTAGTGAATAATGAAATGTACGCTGTAAATAGCAAGCATGAGGCCGTGAAACATCTCCGTGTCTGTGGCCTGCAGACGTCGACAGTGCCTCACGAATGCCGGCTTACCAAATAACTCCATACGTTCCGTTGTCTGAGCTTGTTCACGGCGCCGTATTTCTTCATCACTGTATTCCTGTTCGAATTGATAGCCTGTAAAACTTAACGATCCACCTGCGAAGTTGGAACTGATGAGCTCTAGCTCTCGTCCTAAGTCGGGATTGCGAACACGGTTGCCATGTTGGCGTTTATTACTGAGTGTTCTGTTTCAAAATGAATTATTCTCATCCTAACCAATACTTATATAAAACTGAAACAAAGTCTGTCTCATTAGATGCAATTTGTAATGCCTTTGGAGTTTTCGTGAGAGCAAATGATTTGAGAAGCCAGCAATGAATAAATCACTGCGTTGCCGGCTTTAGGTGCAATAAAACTAATTGACGGGTCACCGAGGCCGTGTTAGCTCATGCTAATTTAGTGCCTTTTTGCTGGCAGAAACTGTTGTGAAACAACTCAATTTCCATCCCACGGCCAGGTGTTAGGGGAATCTTTATTTACATTTACATTACTCAAATAATGATTGTCAATGTACAACTTCTGCCGTGACGGCGCTGTGGCCAAAGCGGAACCTGAATTCGCGGCCCCCGACGAGTAAGTAGATTTGCAGTTTCGTGGCTAATTCACCAACATAATCACGTGCACATTACTTAGGCTCACTATTATAGTATTTTCTTGACTGGAAGTTTAGTTTCCACTGAACTTTGACTGGTTTATGTTCGTGATGTTTGATAAGTTTCCGAGCCACTGGCCGGGATAACGAGACAATCCGGCCAGCCGCGACGGGCCTGATCGGGCTCCGAGCCACTGGCCAGGATAACAAGCGTTTAGTGTTCAGAACTAAAAAAATCATAAGTCTAAACAACATAGATCTAGGTTCTCCTGTCTGTATCTCACGGAAAATACTTCGAAATTATCTCCGAACAGACCCCAAACTCCTGCTACGGACCCGCTTTATTGGCCTGCCGAACTTTGTAGGCTACGGTGTGTCCAAATACCAATAAATCCGTAAGAGCGAAATAAAACAACACGTTTTTATAAGAACTCGGTGTATTTTTAAGGGTTTTACATCGAACTTTGATGATTTATTGGTGTTAAACGATGACTTCAAGCGATAAGCTGACACCAGTAACCCGTGTTGTGAACTGCTGAACAGACTGCGTGTGAAACCGATGACGTCATTGGATAATTTCAACACCCCCGTCTGCCGTCAGGTGTCAGGTAACGCAACCGTACGTGTCGGCGTTATGGAGTAGAACTACTCGATCTAAATTGATACAAATTAGGTTGTTTTTTGGGTGGCATGCTCCTTTAAGAGCTATGTGGAAGCATAAAAAGTCCACTGGGTGAGCATAGTCATGGCAACCAAGTCTGGCACTGAACTGCCAGGTACGCCAAGCTTGCCAAAGCTGGGGTTGACTGAGACTGGCGTCAGTAACACTGGCCTAGATAAAATTTTCCGAAGGGTGTTGATAAGAGCAATAGCTGTTGCAAATGTTCTCTATCATTTGCGCGCACTCATCATGGCAAGAAGATTTTACAGGTTACGGGTTACACAACAATTTCAAGAAGCATTTTGACCTTCAGACAGCCGTGTAAGGAAGGCCGATAACCGGGTCCTAAATAAATAGTCTATCTAAATTTACTACGTGATCCAACTGTTGCCAGCCGACTAGAACGACGTCTTTCGTTAAAATGTAAATAACCAGTATAAAAATCATGGGCGGCGCACCTTAGGGGGCTGGGGGGGGCTATAGCCCCCTACTTTTTTCAGTGCTGCACCGCCCATGAAAATGGAATACGACTTTTTGCAGTAACCATAACCTTTATTGGGCAGAACGAATAACACAAAATCTTGTCACATTGTTAGCCTTCTGTATATGTATACAAATAATTATTTAGGTTTCAAACGGGTAAAAGTTTTTGTTTATGAGCGCTGTCTGGTGGCAGGTGCGAAAAAGCTATTGATGTTCTATTGGTAAATTACATTTTCACGAAAGACGTCACTCTAGTCGGTTGCCGCAGTGTTGACTTACGTTTTATTTTTCTTTTTTTATTTTTTTAATACATTTATTGCCCAGACAACATCACGTAGCCAGTCTGAGGTTGGGTGCCTCAGTTCTGGCTTTAACAAAAGTATATAATAGCGACTAATAGATATATAAGGCAATAATATGTAGCTGGAAAGGGGAAAGGGGAGCGGGGGAAGGACTTTCACGCGCCATTCACAAACACACACACACACACACACACACACACATACGCACGCACGCACGCACGCACGCACACACACACACGCCGTGTTGAAATTATGTCTGGAGAAATTAGGTTCTATATAAATACGTACAAACATAAATACATATAAAAATAATAACAGTACAACTTTGATGATTTCTAGAATACTAATTAAAAGCATGCGTGCAGATCTCTCCATTTATCCATATTTGTGTCCGAGGTATCTGTTAAAATTATGTTTATAAAAGTTTGTAATTTCAACTTGAAATCCTTTGATGTCTGAGAGCTAATGCATTACAGGAACAGTAACCGAGATCATGGGTCAACACAGGGTTACGACCTCCATATATCACAGATATTGTACATTTTTTTAGGACAATGGGCACCACTCGGGCAGAAACTTTATAACGCAGTGTTGACTTACGCAGTAAGTGGGTCAACTAGGGAAGTAGTAGTAATTTAGGTCATTGGTCTGGACAACCACCACTGTCGCTGCCTCCTTCGGCTTCGTGCCGACGCATCTCATTTCACTGCTTTCGTTTCGGCTGTGATGGTACATCATGCGCTGAATTGTACAATGCATATGCTTTGCCTACTGTGCGAGACAACCATGTAATCTGAATCAACGAATCCTTGACGGCAACTCGGCAGGACTGGAGTCAAGTCGTTCAACTCAATTCGGCGTACGTACAGGTGTTTCCGAATCGGAAGTTTGAGGATGCGAGGGTACTGCCGGAGATTGCTACGTAGACGCGTTTGTACCCTGCAATTGTTTGGTCAGAGTGTCAGATGTGTGCAGCTTGTTGTTCACCCTGAAGTTGATCTCATTGATAAACCGGTGAGTTGTCTGCATGCACGCCAAAGTGACGTAGGCCTAGTAGGCCTATGGCGCAAGCCCGCGGGGAGGGGTCGGTGACTCATATACAAGGTGCCCGCAGCGTGTACCAAAAATTGCGGGTAGGTGGTACTTTCGCAGCAAGCTTTGCGGGACCCGCGCGGGGTCCAATAGGCCCCTAAATTTCCACTTCATCCCCGCAAAAGGCCCACTGCATTGGCCTCAGCTCTGCAGAAGTTAGGCCTACGTCAGTCATTAGCCGGCCTACTGATTCGAAAAATCTTTACCCCACAAAAGGGGACGAGAATTAGCAGACCTGGTGCCCACAACAGGGGTCAAGGCGAATTAAGCCTGATATAAATCTTGTTAGACATAATTATCTTTATTTGACACAATTCTCGAATAATATCGTATATATTTCATAAATCTATTTATGTCAGACGTAAACAATATAATTCATCCACCATTATCCTATTTGTAGCTAACATAAATTGTATTTATACCTGACATAAGTCGGCCAATGACGACCGTCAATACATTCAATGAGTCAACGGATTCGCTTCGACTTCTAGTTTCAGAAAATATATCCTACTAGGGGTTGGCAGTTGCTTCTTAATCTGGTGACATTTCATATGCACACGTACCCATAATTTCGCCATGTACCGCATCTATGATTCACCTATTCGACGCAAGGTGACGGCATGGTCGAACAAAGAGAATTGAAAAGTTGATCTATCAGTGAACGAAGCAAACGCTTTGAATGTTATGTAAATTTATGTCAAATAGGTAAAGATCAAAGTGTCCGAACTGTCGCCGAAGCAGAAAATCACACTGCACGCTAGTCTAATTGAGGGCAAAAAACGATACAGCTCTGTCGGCTACTTCATCGCCAACTCGTCCGGTGAACTCGATGTTTCAGAGGCGCCCAGCGAAGGAGGAACGTACACGGGTATGTGTCTACTATTAAAAACATGGAAGTCATTGCCTAGACGACGGGAACTTTAAATCGCCGCTATAAACTCGGGTATAGTGTCGAAGTAAATGGAATTTTGCTTTAATTTGATTTAGACGCGAGTGCGTTCCGTAGGCCAAGAAACTAGCGCTGTACCTCGCTGGTTCCCTATATGTGGTATCACGCAGTGGCACCATAGACTATATGACACGCGCTTTAGCATTGGTTGATGTAACGTCAGCAGTCATTGGTTAGCTTTACAACACCGTGAAAAAATGGCGGACTGTGAACGGTTTTTAGTCTTGTCATGCAAGTGACGTCGCAGAAACTATTTCGTTTCTGCAGTGATGTTTAATAGCCGCGTGCTTGAAGCACATACATGTAGGCTACATGTATAATAAACAAATATCTGGCCAATTTAACCTGTGTGTTATTCATACGGTACGAATACAGGACAGTATCGTAAACAAAAGTCATCGACAGTAGAAAGATGCACTCCGAAAAGGCGCAACCTGAATTTCTAGGATCATTTCATGAACATAAATTTTAAGCACCGATTTTTCTCAGTGTTCAACAGACCACATTTACACTTCAGTACATCAGTCATGCCAGTTTGTTTGCGTGAAGGCTGCCTGTTGAGAATTCGACTAGCCAATCAGAAACGTCGGTGTAAAACTAATTCCCAAGGAAAATTAAGTGATACCTGCGTGCTGGCTACTGACCACCTAGAGGCACGCAGGGAACCAGCGAGGCGCTATACTTCAGTCGGCGAGAAATCGTCTCAAATGGAACGGAAACGCTGAATTCTATCCCATAATTCAACATCCCAACCTCACCGACTAATCACTTTAATGGCCACCCCTTTGCTTAGGTATGCTAGTGAATACCTCAATTAGCATACTCTTGAAAACTCGTCTCGCCTGTGTGATTTTGAATGGTCTTGCTTTTTGCGAGGAGCGCACCGCTGTCAGATCTCCACTTTTTTCGTAACTTAGATGGGGATATTTTGCTGATTCGGAAAAAGCTAACAGTTCGTTATTGATTGACACATAGGCCTACAGTCTCGGTGCCTGAAGTGACCCGCAATAACGAACTATCAAATTTTTCCAAGCCCTGAAACCGTCTTTTAACTCAAAGGAACAACTTTTGAGACCAATTTCGTTAAGATTAGTTGTCTAAATTCAAAGTTTCTTTTTCTGGCGAGGGTGAGTTTAGAGTAACTTAAAGCTGACACAGAGTTGCCGAAGATTTTGGTTTAACCACAATTTCGTTTGTTTTCTTTTGTATTTCAGTTCGTGTTGTTCTCATGAAGTATACGTTTTGGAATACGAAATCGTTTATGGTAGAAGCGTAAAACAAAGGCTAAATACATTTTAGCTAACCTCTGAATGTCAGTGTGCACAATCCTTTTGATGCGTTCACAAAAAGTAGTTTCATAGTCAGTGTTTCGTCCGTCTTCCATATGTCGTTACCATTGCTTATCCCTTGATTTTTTCAAAATCGCCTGTCGGGTCATGGTCGAATTCTGACGTTCAAAGCTTTATGGCGAGGGTGCTTCGTCAGCAGTTGGTTTTCTGATGGATTCGACTTCTTTGACACCCGCTGTTGGCCGTGTTAGTTTTCCACAAGTAATTCATTGTCCGTCAGTTTTTAGCGAAGCCAGGCCTGTCGAGTTTTGCCCCGAACGTGATGGAGATGCAAGTGGCGAGAGTGTGTCGGCACCCGTCGCTTTCAGATGTATTTGACTCTTCTAGTACACCGTTGCACGTTTTACTTTTCTACCAGAAATTCTGTGTCTCTCGATTTTTATCAAAATAACTTGATGAATGGTGGCTAAAGTAATCGAAATTCTGTTGCATGCACTAATTAACACACTCAGAAGCATAGTTATTGTTTGTGGTGCACTCGTAGGCCTATGTGCGTTTCATCAGTCCGCGTTGCCTCTGTTAGTGTATCCAGAACGACACAAAACAATTTGAATGGACTTGGTGAATGACAGCTAGATGGCATTTTTTGGAAATGTCGGTCAGTGACTCAAGATCACCTGTTTTGTTACTCGCAGGTATTAACGGCGTCGGTTTGTTGTGGAGTTTAAAACCTGAACCAGATCAGCGACCTGGCACACGATTGGTTAAAAAAGACGTCACAACTCCATTCTATTTAGACATCAACACGTACGATGGTTGGCAAGACTGGGATGTGCTGTGTTCAAACTACGAGTCTCAGTCGCCGAAAAGTTTAGCCAAGTGCCAAATTCAGAGGTGGTACCTTGACTCCAGGGCCGTTGACAGAATGCCAGTTAGAGCTGGGAATATACGAGGGCAGTTGTTCTTGCCCAAAGGTATTGATTTTGTCGTAGTAAGTGATCTCACATAAGAGTGGGTCTGTAGTGACGGCCCTTTTGAGACCGCGCTACAACTTCACTTTAATTTAAAGCTTAATGATTCTTTTTTATGTAAACCACTTAGTCAACTGATGCTCATTCGACGCTACAGCAATGTTTTCAATACAAAGAATAATATTTTTTATGCATTTCATTGTGAATTTTTGGTCATGCACTTCAAAATAACTGCAGGATTGAATGTCACCTTCGTTATTAGCGAACTTAAAAGTTATAGAAAATAACACATACCTAGTTTCAACTAAGCAATGTTAATATTTTTGTGGTAACTTTCGACAAAGCCAATTTTTAGCATCTTTAATGTAACAGGATACCTTCGTTACGAAGGATCGAATTTCTTGACTAATTGTTAAATATTAATAAAACTGTATATTTTTAGAATCGTAGGTGATCGCCAAATTTTATTATGTACTCGAAAATAGCACTCGGGCGTTCATAATCATGTGACTGCGTTTTTTCTCGAAGATTGCCGTAATTTCCACAAACACACTTTTTAGCATGAAACAAAACTAGCTGCAGAAGCGTCTATGAACTTTTCTTTTCCGGCTTTTTAACCTAAAAAAAATCAGTTTTCAAAAATGAATACGTCAGCATTCCCTTGGAAAAACAGACGAGCTCCCCGGCTGATATTTCTTCAAAGAAGACACGCTTCTGACACGCTTCTGTGCCAAATAGAATCAGTGACGCGTAATTTGCTAGTTCCATGCGAAAAAATAATTCTCACGGAAAATACCGCGATTTCCGTGAAAAATCACGATTAAAAAGGCAATCGTGTGATTACGAACGTTTGGACTTTGCATTCCTGCAACTAATACCGAGGCGATTCTACGATCGTCAACGATTTTAATGTATAGATTTATGGCTCTACCATTAACACTTCAGAGGTTATTATGGAACTTCGATCCTGGTTTTGAGCTCTTTTAACATTATATTAACAACGCTTTTCTCAACTAGCGCTATAAAATAAAACAGTGCTCTAAAACTCTCGTCAGACCTCAAAAGTTTTGAAAATTCCTTATAAAGTTTTCTGGACTGGCTGATGTTGATAACACAGATCGAATCCGCACTGGGTAAAAGGAAAAGAAAACGAAGCCCACGTTTTAAGTGCGTACTCTTTGCGGTTGTTTAAAGGCGAAGGCAACCTTTTGTAATGTAATTTTTAGCAAAAATAAGGTTCGTTGATTATCCCACACACGTTTTTCACTTATTTACTGCTTTTCGTTGTTTAATTAATTACTCGTCGTCTACTCCAGAAGTGACGTTTTGTGAGGCAAGACTTTCGCACCAATTTCTTTTCATATTGTCTGATTGTGAGAGCAGTCGAGTCAGTCATTGTTCTACCTCGGTTGTGATAAGTTTGGTTGTCGTTTGCTTTTGCTTAGGAATCAGTCAACATTATTTGTTATAGCAAAAGGAAGCACGTCCCATCATACGATAGTTTTTGTAGCTACGACATTCAACTGGCAACTGCCTGTTGAATTAAAAGAAACACTGCCTAGAAAACGGAATTTACATTTGCATCTCACTCTTGCTTTTGTAATAAAGAATTATAGTTTTCGGTCGTGGACTTCAAGATATACTAAAAACGAGCAATGTCGCTATTTCTCAAACGCTTCTAGTGGTAGGTTCAAATGATGTCGCATTCCCTACAAGTCGGATTTTGATCTCGTGTCAAAGTTGTGTTTCCACATCATATCACTTTTGTTTTTAAAAGTACGAATTCTTCCATTGTAGGTGACGGTAAATTCCCTTGTGTAATTGACCTGTTTGGGGCAGCGGGCGGACTTCTTGAACACCGCGCGGCTCTGTTGGCTTCTCGCGGCAAATACGCAGTATTGGCTCTAGCATTTTTCCAGTTCGAAGACTTACCGAAGACATGGAATAACGTGGCTCTGGAATACTTTGAAGTAAGAGAGTAATTTCAAATCTGAGACCATTTTGTGGGAGTAATTCGAAAGGACAGGAAATGGTTTCGCTTTCTGACTAAAAGAATATGTACAAGGGGAAATTAAAATTTAACTTTTCCGTCTGATATTTTAGGGTCTGTTTTATGAAAACTTGCTTTTGGGCAATCAAGCCAGAAATTTATAATCTGCTCCACACAACTATTTCGAAAAGGTAATTTAACTTCGCATCATAAACAGATCAAACTTTTAGAGAATATTCCCGCAATCGGTTTTATGACCGAATAACGCCTTTTGGGTATTATTGGTGGATGTAATAGACCTCTTTAAGTTATTAGCTTTGGCCAGAGGTTTTAAACAAGAAGATTCCTTCCGTTTTTGTGAAATCAAGGGCATTGTTTTTAAGAGTTAAATAGGCTTAAAATACTATATAGTGGGATGTGGCTCCGCCAACACAGCGTTACGATGCAACCGCGGGGGTTGCAAGTTTGAACCGGCGCTCAGAGGCAGATCTCAGAAAATCACTTTTCGCCCATAATGTCCTTTAACTACAGTACACTACAAAGTGAGGAGTTATGAAATGTTAAAATGATATACACGGTCAGATGCCTTGGTGATATGTTGGGCTACATCCTTCATTTCCCCTGGAGAGCCTAACACACCTTCGCTCCTTCTAAGGGAATAAACGAACGAATAGGCGAACGACTTGACGAGCGGAGGGCCACACTTTCGTGGAACAGATATTTACCGACACTAGGTGAACGACATACGCCCGCTAATGAGTTACCAGAGCAACTGCTGCCTGTGGTTTGTCAAAAAGCTTAGGTCTAATAGTCTACCCTTTGATATTGATGCAAAATGAGCTGTTCTCCTCCAGCAGAAGAAATGACGAACATTCAGATCATATTGAGTTCGCCCTATAAGTCGCAGTAGAGAAGTTCAAGGTATGTATGATAGGCTGATTCAAGAAATGGGACTTTGTAAGTGATCAGCATGCCACTGAGGTATCTCAAAATGAATCTTGAAAGTTTTGATTATTTTAATAATCAAAACTTTCAAGATTAAAATGCAATCAAGATTTTGGGACCTTTTTCATGCGACGACGAATGTTTGTCTAAATGTCGATAGCTTAAGCTAACAGCAAACACTTTGCCCAATACTCGTTGCTCGTTCAAAGCGTTCGAGGTTCGTCAAATTGTCATTGTTTTCATGAAGGTATTTTTGGACCTTTAACCAAAGAACTGATGTCAGGAAGGTGCTTAGGGTGATTCAAATTTGGCTAGGCTCCGTAGACGCAAGAATCTCTAGTAAGGCTAGTGTGGTCCCGTGCATAGCTTGCAATGTATGGACATCTCGCGAAATCTTAAGTGATCTTACGTTTTTGCGAGGCATCCGCGTCTGCGAAACGCGCGCTTGATCAATTCACCCCAAGGAAGGATGTACCAAGGTAAGTTGGTCGACATTGTTCGTGCATTTCGTGGTGGACAAATTCCAAAAGTTAAAATGCTTCATTATTTGTATTTCGACATGGATCATGGGGCGCAGCTTTCTTCAAGTTGCTCAGAGATTATTTTCTGGGATAAGTGTTTGTGTCATCAATTCAAGATACTCTACACATTCACCAACTTAGAAATCGTGATGGGTCCTGTCAGTCGAACACTAAATCATTAACGTTTGGTAACTTTCAGTCGTGTTTGCGTTTGCTTTGTTTTACTATTAAATTTTATTCTTAAGGTGGGGGGNGGTTGGATTGCGCGGAAATCTCATTTCATTTGACGGCATTTGACTGTGTACCCACAATGCATGATACAGCTGTCTCTCGCTAAAGCGGCCATTTGAGGTGGTGCACTCCAAACAATAAAAATAACTAAAAACTCGTATGAAGTTCAGTTTCGAAAAGTTAAACTATAATAAGGAAGCGGAGAGAGTATCTTTAATATCGTGCAAATACCTCTGAGTCAGCTTTGCAATTTTTTTTGCTTTTACGGTTCGTGATAATGTTGAGCAGCTTGCTATCGCATTAGGTGCTTATAAAGATGCTGTATTTTTGATACATGTATGGTGTTGGGGGAATGGACTTCACCACGGAATTCATTGCTATTTGAACTTGACTGTGGAATACACATGTTGATTAGTAGAGCAGCAGTGTGAGTTACATCAGTTTAACAATAGGTCTACATTGAATACACCACTCGAATTATTTTTAATAGTCGTTACATAGCTTTGGTGATAGACAGTGTTCCCTCCTTTGAGCACAAAAGTACTGCGGAATTTGTTTAATTGGGAAATTCCACCGAGAAGCGGGCGGATTATGTCTTTACGACTCGTAACAAAGCTAAGGAAGCAAAGTATTGAACGATCTGCAAGTAGATGCAGCTTGATTGAGCGAATACATTGCATTTTTATTGTATCCTAACCGAGAATACAAGTGCTGCTGTGGGATTGCTTTTGTCAAGGACGTTTTCGTTATTATATTTCTTCGGTGCCATCGTCATGTTTGACCGGTGTCCGTTCGATGTCTCAAAAATCCCTTATCGGATCTTGATGAAATTCGGCTTAAGGTTGTAAGGCATCGATACGGAGATGCAGACCACTTTACAATCTCTCTCTCGACCCTCAGAGCCGAAAGGCGGGGATTCTTGTGTTTTTTGGGGGAAGAGGGTATCCTGATGGTGTCTAGAGAACTCGTAGACGGACTGATGAAATTAGACACTGAGTTATTAGATAGTAATGCTCCGACACCAGTCGGGCGTACTCGACCACTGCAGCACCCCTAGCAGCCATTTTGGTCGCGACGATGGACTTTTTCAGTACTCCTGGTGGAAAAGCGTTTCCGGATGTTATCCAGAGAACCACTCGATGAATTCCATTGAATCTCGACACAGAGGTTTGTTACGACAATGCGCTGCGTCAGCATGTTTTCGAATGAATTTGACTTCTGCAGTACCCCATAGAGGCAAATCTGTTTATCTGATCGATATCTCAAAAAATTCCTGGTGACATTCAGAGGCTGATCTACGGGGGAGGGGGTTCAGGGGATTTAACCCCCCCCCCGGGACAGGATCAAACATAAAAATTAAAAAAGAACGTCCCCAGGAAACGAAGTCAGCTACTAAAACCACAACAGTTGGCAATTTTTGGATGTCTAGTGCAGCATTTTTATGATCCCATATATTTATGTGCGGGCGAATCATGCCGTCAGCTCCGTGGTTAGTCAGACAACCGGCGTACGCTGCTGTACCTTCAAAATCGCTTGATGGATTTTCGTGAATTTTAGTTCACGTGTTGCTGTCATGGATGGAACGGCACTATGGAATTTTAAGACGGTCCGACAACGCGGTTGTGTCCTCTAGTGGGAAATTATATTTTTTTACGTTTACTCTCTATATCTACGGTTGAGTTTGTTGGCGGATTTTCATGAAGGTTGAAAAATAGCTTTCTGTTGTGGAGACGAGAATTCCGTTCCATTTTCAAACGTATTCTGCGCAATCTTCAGCCCCAAGTGGGTATTTCGCAAATGTATTCCTATTGAGATGAACACGGCGGGTTGATTTTCTGTCTGGTTGAAATTCTGTGACTCCCCCTAGTGGTAATTTATTGTGTGTGTGTGTGTGTGTGTGCGCGCGCGTGCACGTGTGTGTTTGCGTGTGCTTCTATATCTATTGAGGTCCTAGATATTTTGGCAAATAGGTTTCCATGACAAAACAACGACATCTACCCATTTTTGGATAGATTCAACATATTCTGCGTCGCTTATTGACTTATTTCTGTGCCTGTTTATGGCATCTGCCTCTCTATCTGGTAAAACGCTGAACGGATATTAATAATGTTTTTCGGATGTGCTCCTACTGAGATGATCATGAGTGATGAAGGTTCTGGGCAGGTCCAACCACTGTGATACCCTCTAATGGCAATTTAGATTTTTTGTGATATTGGTCTTTGACGTTACTTAGTTCAAAAGATGAAGTACTAAAACTTTTTTCAGTTTTGACTATTTCAACTGTAGACCTTGAGGTCCAATTGTTGTCTCCTAGTACATTACATGACGCTGATAAGCTCCCCTAGAAACATACTGTGTACGGTGCATTGTGGGCACATATCAACGCTTTGCGATGCTCTTGTTCCAGGAGGCTATTGACTGGATGCTTGCCCAGAACTTCTGCAAGGACTCCGGCGTTGGTCTTGTGGGCGTATCGGCGGGAGCTGATCTTGCGCTCAATATGGCTGTACATTACAAAGAAAAGGTTATTATTCTATAGTTTGTTGAAGATTGTCAAAGTACCTGACAGTGTATGGTACCGCGCCTTGACCAAACGTAAACTGAACACGATTTCGCCTTAAAAGAATTTAAGACATGCTCAGCCAGTTTCTTGCTGTCATCTTTCGTGAGAATTCGCAAATTAAAAGAAAGAAAATGTTGGCGAAATACGTTTCTTGTTTCATTCTCTTCAGAATACAGCTGTAGTTTTACTCATGAGGTACACAGCTTACGCTGGTTTTGGGTTGCTGTACATCTACGTAGTAAATGAACCAGTTGTGTAGTTTACACTGTGGTAAGTATTATTTCACAAATTCAAAATTGTTTCCAGAATAACACATCGGTGAGAATAAAACGCATTGGAACAATTCTTAAACCACATTCACCGCTAAAATTAAAAGATACCAATAGAACCTCACGTTGACGGTTCGCCCTCTTGTTCACTCTTTTGTGGATACCAAGTGAAGTACGCGGCGCGCTCCCGAAGTATCTGCCAGGATACAGGGGGCCTAGCAATTGCTGGTAGACTCTTGGTAGTTGGAATCTACCCCCATCCATGCGAGTCTGGACGCGTGTTTGGCCATCTGTATTGATTCTCCCACCCCACGCTTGTACCAGTTAGACTCATTGTCCAATTCTGTCACCAGTGTCAGGTCCGCCTAAGAGCTTCTGAGGCTTCACGGGCCGTTCGATATGCACATGGAACCAACAGGTTCCGTTTGATCATTGAGAATGGTATCCAAAAGTGACACGAATTGCTGAGATTTTTTACTCGTAATGGCATTCGTTGTTTTTTTTTAAACTGGACCTCAACTTACATGAAATTTTTGTCAGCTCCTCCAAGGATCCCCTCAGTGTTTCTGAGAAATCTGGGGCGGCGTATCACATCAGATGTAAAGACTGCAGCATATGTCGGTGAATCAAACAGCAAGAACCTCGCGGTCGCTTAGCAGAACAGAAGAACCATTAGGGTCAACCCACCTCAGTGGGGTCAAACACGCAGGATTTGGGTCATTCTTTCGATCGGAAAGTTTAAATTTGTTGGACAATGGTACAAGCGTGAGGTGACAGAATCAATACAGATCGCCACACATGGTTCCAGCCGCACAGGGATGGTGGGAGGTTCCACCTTCCAAGAATCTACCAGAAATAGGATGGTCCCGGATTACACCTACAGTGACACTTGTATCCACGGTATTACAGTGTAACCCACAATGCTGTAACAGTTCTCTAGCCTCATTGGAGTCTACCTGGTGTCGACCAACAGAGTGAACTAGTTGGCAGGTAGCCATCGAAAGACTATAGCATACTTTGATTTTAGGGATGATCTTAGCTTATAGCTTTCGTGGTCGTAATAAAACGAATGTTTGTCACCTTTAGATTTGAAATACAAGCTTTGAACGAGAAAATCTGGACCTGAAACGTGCACGTTTTCTTTTTGGTTGTAGGTTAAGGCGGCTGTTCTTATTAATCCCAACTGTCGGTTTTTAGGATTTCCCGTCACAATTAAAGGTAGAAGATACCCGACGTGTTTGTAAGTTCAATTTCGCCTGTTAAATCTTCGTGTTTTCAGTATTTTGCTCTTAATTGTCAGGGTAACTTAGTTTACGAACCATGAGACCCGAAACATAAATTGCCATCTCAATTATTTTTCGAGTCTGTTTTTGTTGTTGTCTGCTTTTGTATGCGTCAAACCGCTCAGAGGATTGCTATGCAAACTAGCAGATGTGTTCCTACCGACACGAGCACGACTGGCGTGGGTTTTCAGGCGTGGATATCAGATACTATGGTGCCCCTAGTGACATTTTTCTATCTGCGGCTGTAATTACTAAATCCCTAGCAAGATCACGATTTGGCAGGTGTATTCCTCATTATTACCCTTACAACAGGCGGACGGATTCGTCTACCCCTGTGCTTCCTAATGGCAATTTGTCGTTTTTTACGTTTGCCTCTGTATCGTTGGAATTCCTTGGAGGTTATGAAAGTTTTACATGTAGTTTTGTACTAGAATTAGACGATGACGCCTTCCCAATTTCGGCCGGGTTTGACGAATTCTGCGTCATCTAATGGCCTTGCTGACTAGAAGCACACGATTTTTGGTGCAGTCCTCTGCGCTGCCCTCTATTATTTTGTAGTCTGTTTTTATCCGCTCAACCGGTCGAAGGATTGTTAGAGTATGATCTCATATCCGAGTGATTTAGGGTGAGTGCATGTGTAGGAGTAGTTCAGAGAATTAAGTGTTATGTAATACACCCCCAACATGAGGAATTGTAGTAAACATGTTTGTTCAGTATATCCTGTTAGGATTCATGTATGTTACTATATAAGTGTATGATCGCATGGATTGAGTCAACAATATATCAATTTATTTTAGCCAGGGTTTTATTGCCGTGAAGCCATTGCTAAGACCTAACTGATTTCCTCAAACTTAGATCAGATCCCCTGATAAACAGGCTTCTTTATAGTTGGAATTGTACAAATCTGACACAGTGCAAAGTGTCCTGAAATGGGCCAAGTTTCTATTGATGTATAATCTATAATTGTCTATAGTTGTAGTTTCTGTCTATCTATTTACATGTATGTACAGCTGGAGGTATGAACCATATCTGGATTTCCAATACACACCCTTTGGCTTTGAAAACCGAATGGAATATCTGGACGCACCAGAAGACGAACTATTCAGGGTAAAGGAAATTAATAGAGTTGTTCTGTATGTTGTGAGCATTATTGCATGTCTGATTTTAACAATGAATTACTCGCCCATGCAGTGTCGTCTTTTACGCCCATTGTTCAAAATACTTTATTCATTTAGCTTATCTTGAAGAAACATTGACTTTTCTTTAAATGTGATAAAAATCAGCTACAGTTTCTTACTGCAGCTAGTAGTAATGTCTGAGCTTGATGAGTACTAATGGTCTGGTTATTACGTGAGATCACACCCAACAAGTTGTCATGGTGTTTTATGTCTCCAGCATGTTCTTAAACATTAAATAACGAGTAGTCAAGTGTTAATAAGCCCAGAAGTCACGTGACTGTGTTATCGTACGGAAAAGTAAAGACCAGTTTTGAATCTGTACTGACTCCAGTGCAAATTAGGACTTTATTTTTTGACTGAATGCGGGATTTTATCTGATGAACTGCAGGCCTAATATGGTGAAAATGTGAACTGTTCATGTTTTCCACTTCAGATCGAAGAGTCCACGGCGCCATTCTTGCTCATAGGGAGTGGTGACGACAGATTAGTAGACACAGTAAATCATTTCCAGCTGGTAGAGAGGTTAAAAAAGTACAGAGACCCGCCTAACTACCAGGCCTTTATGTACCCTGGAGCTGGCCATTTAATAGAACCGCCCTATGCGCCTCTTAGTGCCAGTGTTTTTCAAACAATTTTAGGTATGCAAATTTATTTTGCATCATTTGTCCTGTTAATTGTGCGGTTTTATACATGCGAAGCTTAATTTAGAGTATATTTTGTTGTGTTATTGAAGTATGACTACTCGTCAGGAAGACACCAGGGATATGAACAGCCTGGTTGAGCAACTTTTACTTTGGATGTAGTCGTGCGGAACAGAGTCGGTGTGAACACGTTTGAGGCCAGTGTTGGGCTACTTGGTTCTAATACATTTAGTTTACTTGTTGGTTATTAAAAACTCAACCGCGTAATGACTTGCTGCAAGAATGCAATAAAATAAGGCTTTGAGTTTGACTGAGACTTAAGAGACAAAATCTCACACAAGACTGCTGGCGTTGTGGGTAGCACGTGTGACATTCAGTTTTCGAAACAGAAGTTGATGATATTTCTTCTTGTTAAAAATTGGCGAAAAGCCATTAGGCACACCCAGTTAAATATGATTAACCGATTTTGTCTTTCAGGTGCTCTCATAATGTTCGGAGGTGTAGCGCATTTGCACAACGAAGCGCAAATCGACTGTTGGCAGCGAGTTTTTACTTTTCTAAACGAACATTTGCGACAAAGCTAGAAGTCAAAATATAGGGGGTGAAACGATATTCCTGTTACTTCATGGATATACCATGAAGTACTACTAGACATCACCGTGCTACGTATCTCTTGCTTGTGATGACGTGCAGGCTAGGACAATGGAGAGAGATACTTGTGCCAAGTTTTGATATGTTGCCTTTTAAGCCGGCAAGACAGTAGGCGGAATTACCGTCGATGTCGACTGATATCCAACCACAGCTGTCCACTTGATGCGCAATCCTGATAGTGGTGGATGAAATGTCATGAATCACAAAGTGTCCTATTAGTTGCATTGGGTTTTGCTATTGTTGCACTGGATGCCGTCCCATTTCTCAAATCTTGAGATGTGCAACAAAATTTGTCGTTTAGTACAATGGTTAGATTGTACATTGTTTTGATATGTGACCCTTTGCTTTGATATGGTAAGTAGTCTTCCATTTTATCCTCGGGTGTATGTACGACTGATGAAAAAGTTTTTCAAATTTTATATTAAAGTTTCTTTTATAAGGAGCACAATTTAGGAAACACAGTAAAGAAACGAGGAGTGGATTTTTTCCAGCTCTCGGCGTATGATTCTCTTACAACTTTGTGGCCTAAGGATTGGACTTTTCATTCAAATATCGGATCTTATGTTAATAGTTTAAGGAATTCAAGGTGATTTTTTAGTTCACTGTTATTACATTTTCTGTGTAATTAAAAATTTCCCCCATTTTGTCAGGCCTCTCTATTTATGAGCTTGTAATAAAAACGCAAATATGTGCAGGATTATAATTTAATTTTGAAATGTTTTCATTTTATTTGTCAACCAGTCATCTTTATTGGTGCAAAAGGCATATACAG
This sequence comes from Phoronis australis, assembly GCA_002633005.1. Lineage (NCBI taxonomy): Eukaryota > Metazoa > Phoronida > Phoronidae > Phoronis > Phoronis australis. The sequence continues at coordinate 75,763 of NMRA01000543.1, forward strand.
TATGCGTGACCATGATTCTGCTGCATATCACAATGTGAGAAGATCTGGTGACTGCCAGGTGCGTGCAAAATCGGCGCTTTTTCTATTTCAATGGCCTCAGTGTTCGTCATTTAGATGTCCAAGCCTTGTTGTGGTGAAAATCAATGAAGGAATTTTGGTTGTTTTGTTGAAATTTGATCATTTTCTAAGGGTCCTACGCTCCTAAATGGCGGTCGCGCCCGGCAGATCCAACCAATTGCTCTCCAAACGAAACTGAGAGAGAACAAAAATGCGAAGAGTTTTACTTATTACCAGTAAAAACACTCATTTGCTACATTTTGCAAGTTTTAGTCCATGTTTTTGTGAGGATTTGACACATTTTTAATGAAACTATTGGAAACAAGCAGAACAAAGATTTGCTATTTTTGATTAGGACCGTTTGCTGCATGTACATGTAAATGTAGGTACGCGCGGCATTTGGTTTATTTGCTAGTCAAATCGCATTTTGAATGAAGATTGACGAGCGATGTTTAAGCTAGGACGGACGCTCCGTTGTTTACGGAAACGGCAAAAATGTTATTCGTCCACCTCCCACCTCCCTGGCGGAGCAGTGACGGGTTCGCGTTTTGGGGGTTCCCGGTGCATTTTACGCGCCAAGTACTTAAAACTTGTGCATGTTACATGCCGCATGTATCGTCTACACACGGCTATAAACCGTATTCCGACACAAAAAACAACTTTTTTGACTTAGACTGCTGCGCCTACTACCCTTTAGTTAACAAAGGGTGTTCCACTTGTTGTTTAGTCAAACTAGATATGACCTCTGGGCTTGGAAAAATTACCTGCAGTTCGTTTTTGCTTGAGACAAGGCTATACAAAAATCACCTCTCATCTGAGTAAGGAACGGAATGAGACCTATTTCATAGCCGTAAGCAGTCTAAATTTAGTTAGTTTCTTCTATGGAACACGAGTGTACATCCGCTCTATCATTCAGAGAGTCTGAGAACCAGTCATATATGCTTCCGAACAGACAGGCAACAACGATTATATGAAATTGCTTGAAACCTATGACAGCCTCGGGCGTATTTTCTTTATTTTAAAGACGCATTTCGTTACTGTTTCGCTGCCAGCGTTGAAGCGCTTTGGAATTTAAAAACATTACCATGCTCATCCGACCATGACCAGTTGTCGAATGAGACGGCAAATGACGTCACAGGCAAAACGTGCATATACGTCCACTATTTTCGAGGTCGCAATTTTAGGATTGACCAAACTCAGTGAACTCTGAAGCGTTTTGTTTAATAACCGGTGGTTTTAATTATTGGTTACGGAAAGAAGTCGCGGTAGGAATAAAGACATTTGAAAGGCGACCAAAACCGGTTTTGATCTGTTAACAGATATAAACAACGAATTTCTCATCCTCTGAAACAATATGATGCTCTAGTGCCCGTACCTAGAAAACTGACTTGGCTAAGACAAATCTTAAACTTCAGTCAATTTTAAGATAAAACTTGATAACTGTGACCATCCATTTAGGCGAGTTATACAACTGAAAGGAAACATCACTCACCAACCTACCCATTCTATAATGCAGTGAGTACGTGTTTCTAGTTGACTCCTGATTAAAGTGCGATGTCAGTGGTGCATTAGAAAGGGAATGAACGAGGGTTTAGCTTCCTCATTTTGAAGCACATAGCCCCCATTTTGTGTAAACTGTCAGTTGTTTTAATTTAAACGTTACAAGACTTACAAATCCACAATTCACAGAATGTGATTTTTGTGAATTCCTGAAAGGATACGTTCATCTTACACCTACATGTAGGCTTGACGCGCCACCGGGAGATGGCGCATCCCACTTTGACTTAGGGCCACTCTCCCAAGTACTTCTAGATATTATTCTTGTTATGGTGAATTCTGATTCACCACAGCGGTAGGCTGAAACGCTTCGAAGGTGATGGATCGTCAACTTGATTGTCGTTCGTCTTCTTTTTACCTCTTTCATTTTTACACGGAACAACACTCAAAAATCATTGCGAGGAAAAAATGATAACAGAATTCAGTGGACTACGAAAACACACAATAATGGATAGGACAAATTTGGAAAAGACAAAAAAAAATTCCCTAATTTTTAAATTAAGTTGTAACTGTTATTTGAAAGAGCCTGTTTGCCCACTTTTTTCTTTGTTCAAATTTTTCTCTTTTGCCCATGTAAATGGAAAGACAATATGTGTCGAGGGAGACAAATGTGAGAGAAACCCTCTGGTCAACTGGAACCATCCCATTCGCTCCGAGATCGACACCAGTTATACTCAGGCACATTTATCCCAAGTAGGCGGCCATTGTGCTTACACGTGCACCTCCTTCGACCTCATTTAACCTCCCCCCTCTCTGGCAACAGTTTTTCATTGGCCCCACACCTCTATTGTCGCTTGGGCAGGTACCTGGGAATAAAAACATTTTTGGGGAGGTGTGCAGATTCGTCACTCATTACCTACCCGTTTTGCCTGTGTGGCGCCAAAGTAAGCTATCTCCATATCGTCACAAGCAAGCGTTCTGCATTTTGTGCCTGAGCCTTCTATCCCGGTATCTTACGGATGTTGCAGGATGAGTATACGCAACTGGGTACATACCCAGTCAGCTGCCCAGTGGGCATCACTTAACTCCTGCAGAGAGACCAAGGAGAATTTTCCCAACGTGGTCGAACCAAAAGGTTCAAAAAGCCTTCTGAGTCTAGATAGATTGGGTATAAGACACGTCATTCAAATTTTGACTGGCCACTGCAACCTACCCCGACACAGACACATTACTGGGCATATGGGGAGCCCTGTGTGTCCTGAGTGTGGTACTGACGTAGAATCTCCTAACACCTGGTAGAGTCTTGCCCAGCTTTTTATAGGCTAAGGAGCAATCTGTTGGATGGCACTGTTACATGCCTACAACATATAGTGCATGGCAACAAATGGAAACGTCTGCCGTATTCCTAAAGGAGACTGGCAGACTTGAAAACTTTCTTCACGAGGAGCCATAATTGGGCTCTCGTGCTTTTGCTTAGGTGTTTTGTGCAATGGGCCCAACCATGAGGCCTGCGCACGTCTGATGCACCGCAAATAACATCAGACCACCGGCACTGTTTTATCTTTTTATATCGTCACCGCTTCAGCCATCCCCTCCTGGTCGTCGCCGCCAACTATAGCGGGCAACCCCTCGCCGTGTGATGTGCCGGCTTTTTTCAGATGGGCGGGGGAAACTCCTTGCAGGACCCGCTGTGCTTCAACAAAATTTCATGAGAATGTAAATTTTTAGAAATGGGGAAGTTTCGCATTTAGGGTCTGATATTGACAATCAGGGTCTTTTAGCCAGTTTGTGAACCGGGTATCACATGAGAAGTCAGTCTTGCAAACATTTGACCTGTTTTGGTAGAGATCATTCTCGGCGAATAGAATGGCACGCCGCTATCTAGACAGTCAACTCGCTCAACCCTGTCTTAAACAAAAAACGAACTCTCAGTTCCTTCCAAGCTCGCAAGTCACATCTATTTTGACAAAAGTTGTATTTAGTGACTAAAGGCAGGGACATATCCGCGTAACTAACAAGTTAAATACAATCCTTAAAGGGAACACAACTGGTGCTAATATCAGTACGTCTATACATTATCTCTGGCCAATTACATCTTCATAAACACCACCCTCATATCATGCTTCTGAAACCTGACACCGAGCTTTGCACGTGATCGCAGGCAGGCCCGGGCGTAGCACTTAGGCGGGCCTCAGCCAAATAAGACACAAGACAATGTCAATAACTGACATTCAACATTTGCGTCGAGTTTGGAGTTTATAATGTGGAGAACACTGCACATAGGTCTCTTAGTGCATGCCTAAACTTCTCATTTACAATTGCAGCAGAACAAATGCACAAAAACCAAAAGTCACTTTTTTCCTAAAATACTGTTACATGATTTTTAACAACCAGGAACGTCAGTGCATTCATGAAGAACGACCAGGGTAATTGAGGGGTTTGTTGACTAATTTTGCCCGGAAATCCCTGCATGGTTGTCTGAAGTCGTAGATCAAGAGTCTCGCCAGGTGATTCCATAACAAACAAAAATGACAAAATGAAAATGAAGCAATGAAATTAGGCTACATCACTCAATCAGAACTCAGTCAAGCAGTCAACTGGAATTCATAGTACAAAATCACACAGCCAGTCCAGTGAAATCTCGGGGTCACATGCCCCAACACAAGAACGGAATGGGAGTTGGCATTCTATGTTTAGAGTTCCATTATGTACAACACAAATGCACAATCTGCAACTAGAGAACATCAGGTCAAAATGGGTGCTAACTCTAATGTTATTTTTGGACAAGTTTTGCTTATTTAAAGCTAATTTTCATCATACATCCACTACTAGAATCAAGCTAACATATTGACACTGGGGTAGGTTTACATGAAATTAATTCTAAATTGATAGTTACAAGCAGTTTTCATTGATTTTTTCCAACTTTTCATTACACCTTGCCCACAATCAACACCAGCTCAGAAGTGACACACTTTCAAAACAGCATATACATGCACTTCTGCCTTCTAAGATAAGATATGTGACCTGCGCCTGCCATTGGTCATTTGCTCATGATGGAACGTGGGTCCAAAGGAAAGTTGGTACCAAGGTTGTAAATGACAGCAGTTGTATGAGTAAGGTGGTAAAGTGAGTAAAGTGACTACAGTCTCACCGTGGAGGAGGACGCTGTCACTGCTGAGGATTATATTTCAAGTGAGTTACATTTTAACATCTACTATTAAATGTCACTGTTTTTATATCATGCATGCATTGCTAATCAAAGATTTTTACATAGTAATAAATAGAATTGATTAACTTTAGTTTCGTAAATATTTGGTAACTGCAAAGACTTGCTGTTTAGGTTAAGAACTTCAGGCCAATTATCACCGAAACTACAAACTTCCCTACTAGTAGTCCACCAAATTGTGTCCTCAATTCGTGGGATTTTAACTATCATTTTATACAATATATGAATATTACAATCGACATCCCAAATGATTCTAATATGCTGGACTTACAAAAATGGTGGTTGCAATTTGTTAGTCAGATGGATGAAA
>NMRA01000543.1:81407-145232 GCA_002633005.1 Phoronis australis
GATGAATAAATGTTACGTTTGGAAAATTAAGTCGATTTGCTGAAGCCGAGAAAAAGTCAATTATGTGGCGACATGTGGAAATCTCAAGGCCAAGTCAAAGATTAACATGTAATTACTTCTGGGCAGAAAAAAATTGACATGGGTCTCGAAAAGCCTGGGTAACATTTTGATGTGCCAATGAATATTTGCCTACAGTACAATACCATTCTACACCCCTACATGTGCGTAGGAATTTCCGATAGCCTGACTGAATTGAAGTCAACATTTTCAAAGTATAATTACATCATTGTTTAAATCATACAACTAGGAAACTGATTATATTCTGTGGACAAAGGTCTGACCTTTCTACTGGCAGTATATTGTTATTTTCTTCTCAGTTAAACAGTACTTCTGCAATTACTAAATTGGAACACTACGACAAATTGTTGTTTGTCTTCCTGATGCCATGAAGTGTCATACACCCATTGTGTGCATCACAAACAAAACAAATGCAAGAGGACATCACTATTTTAAACAATTCCACTGAACGGAATAATGCTAATAAACTTAATAACAGACTCTAAGGCAAGCAAAGCAAGTCAGAAATGATCTCTTCAATAAAAACATACCTGCCACCTTCAATCATGATTCTTTAAGAAGTTAAGATGACAGGAAGGCAGACAGCAAAGGACACAAAAGCAGCAGAAAGACCACTAGGGGGCGCAATGTAGGTCACGTGCATTTGAAACGGGGGCCTGTGCTGGTGTCTACGCAATAGTAATTAACTTGCAAAATTTCATGAACATTTATCAGGGAACTTGGTAGATATCAAGGTGAACACAAAGAAGAACAAAATTGCAGCTAGGTGATGCAGCAGTAGTCAGAGTTGTCCCAAAATCCCTGCCGGTTGTGCCCTCCTCAATGGAAACAGAAGCAAATTTCATGAAGTTCCATCAAGGACTTGAATTGAGCCACAAACAAAAATTAGAATTGCCAGAAGGGGGTGACATGGCAATTGGACACGTTCAAAAATCATCGTTACCTGGGAACTTCCATGTAGGAAGACACGTGTTAATTTTCATCATGATTCTAAGAGTTGTTTGACAGATAGAGAGGCAGACACCAAAACCACAGTCTTGAAAATACTACAAATGGCCACTACATGGCATACAATACATCCAATCCATCTCGAAATGGGAGAGTGTGATCATCTTTTTAATAGAAACCTATTGGCCATGTTCCATAAAAATCCATCAAGGAACTGTGGGGGGAAGATTCAACGGAAATGGGATCTGTCCGACGGCCGTCATCCTGCGTTGCCACGTTACTAGAAAAGCATCAATCAATTTCAACAAGGATCCTGCAAGGAAATACAACCTTGGACGAGAAAAAAAACAGAATTGCAACTAGGGGGTGTTACAGCAGTTGAAGCCGTCCAAAAAACATCATCAGTTGTGTTGTTACCCGTAGAAAAACATAAAACAATTGTTCGTAACAATCATTAGTCACAGTAGTTTGTCAGATACAGAGACAAGTGTCAAAAACAGACTCGAATATAATAAAAATAGCCACGAGGAGAGCAATACATCGGCTCTACCTGAAATGGGACAATGTCATCGTCTATTTCATAGATACGTTATTATGAAATTTCACGAACATCCATCAAGGAGCTTAGAAAATACAGAGGAAAAAGGTAAAAACTAGGGTCCACAGTGGCTGTTTGATCCTTCTGGAAGTCGTCATCTGTTGTCACTTTCACAGAAATTCCTTTCACCAAAATGTTAAAAAGTTCATGAAAGGTTTTCACGAGATACCACATTAGACGAAAATAAAAGTGCCACGAGGAGGCACCACAGTGTATGGAGACATCTATAAATCATCGTCAGCTATCTGCATCCTGTGAATTAAAGTAGTTTTGCTGATAGAAGGGCTGTCACCAAAAAATCGTAAAAAATAAGAACGGTAGCTACTTAGCGCAGAATACATTGAATACATACAAAGACAAGAAGGCTATTTGTCAAATTTCATGAAAATTATCAAGGAACTAGGAGGATACATAAAAAATGAGACCGACACTAGGGGGCACACAGGATCCATCTAATTTACTCATGCCGTCCCATCCAGGATACAAATGTGTCTGCAAAACTTCATGAACATCCACCGAGAGGTTTTAAAGACACAACAGCAGACTATTGACCAACACACCAGGATGAGAACATAACAACACACGGAAACTAAAGCTGCTGAATCCTTAGTCTTTTTTATCATTTTTGATTGATTTTGAATAGATTGGAATTGAAACTTTACAAGATTTTAATATTTACAACAAACATGACTATTTTTAATCACCAATGATGAACGTAGACAGTCATACGAGCACAGCTCACGTGGATCAAATTTTCTGCGGTAATTTTATGGAAAGCAAGACCACGCCACCAGGGATACTTTTGTACCCAGATCAAAGACAAATGTTTCATTGCAACGATCACAAATAAAGGATTCTCTTAAAATTAAAGTTTCACTGCCTTCTTCGCCAAACTCATATCCAGCACCTTTATATGTACAAACAGTCTACTTACTCTCTCAGGATGCGCACTACGCTACTTCTAGATGGTCCGGCCAGGGAATCAAACACTAAGATACAAGGTCTGAAAATACAACAGGAACAGTTCAGGATGCTGCAGCTATACAACAGGTGGCGCTCATTTCACATTTTCAGCTTACTCCATCACTCACTGTCTATACAACTATAAGGGTTTGGAGTCCATTCGAAATGAAACTAAACATTCCTTGTTTGGCATTTTCCGTTCCCCTTTTGTCCAAACACCAAATAAGTATCCATTATTCTATGCTCGGGCAAATGATGGTTTTCACTGATGACATTCTAGTGCCAGTTCGCACTGACCCTATAAGTTCAAATCTGAACTCAAATTCTTAAGTTTTTGAGTTTGTGGCTCATATTTAGGGGTCATCTAGCAATGAACTTGGAATAAAAACTCATTAGACTAAACCATAAATATATTCCCGCACATGACAAAAGACACTTACGTTGAGTTTGCACTAAAGTAGAAGGAAAAATATAAAAAATAATTTCGAGCAAACAGATTAGATCTCGAGCCCTGATCGCAGTCATCGGAAAATTCAGACGGCATATAGGTTTACAACTCTAGTTCAAGCTATTAACTTACGAACATCAAGAAGCCTATCCAAACCAACAGTAATAGCAAACAAGAGCAACGCAGAGCGTTGAAATGCGCCCACAATTGCACCGCAAACGGTATCCTTCTAGGGTTGTTTATTGGTACCATAAAGTGGCCAGTAGAGGGCATATATGTATGTTGTACTTAGCAAAATGGAAAGGCGTGAACATTGTCTCCTCAATAGGCTAGGGGCAAAATGTGAGTAATCTTCATAATACAAGCACATCCTATACACCAGTTGCTTAAAGCACCACAGAAACATAGAATTAAAAACAAATTTACCAACATACGAGATTAGCACAGCATTAGAATGCCAGAAACAAATTTCTACTTGGAACTTTTCCTTCACAGTCACGAAGTAACACAAAGTATACACCTGAAGACCTATGAAAATACAGAGGTCAATGTAAAATACTAAAATTGCCACTAGAGGCAAATACTAAAATTGCCACTAGAGGCATACCGGTAATCAGAATCATCCTAAAGTCGTCATCGTCCGTTGTCAACATCACATAAATACACTTGCTAAATTTAGTAAAGATCCTGCGAACGGTTTGGGAGATACAGCCATGGGTGCAAAAAAACAAAACTGCCACTAGGAGGCGCCACAGTAGTCCAAATCGTCTGAAAATCATTGTCAGCTGTCTTCCTTATAGTAAGCACATACACGCCAATTTTCACAATCATCCTTTGAGCGGTTTGGTTGATAGAGGGGTGGACGCAAAAATACAGACTCGAAAACAGTAAAAATGGCCACTAGGTGGCGCAAACTACGTCGAATCCATCTGAAAACAGTAGGATAGCGTCATCTCACTAATAGGTGCCTACATACCAAATTTCATGAAAATCCGTTCAATACTTTTGAAGATACAAAGGTAAGCGTAAAAAACTAAAATTGCCACTAGGGGGCACACCGGTAGTCGGATCCGTCCGAAAGTTCGCACATGCCGTCCCATTCATGAATGGAACATATGTGCCAAATTTCATGAACGTATGTCAAAGGGTTTTGGAGATAGAGCAGTGGACGCCGGACGCCGCCCAGACGGACGGACGGACAGAGATGACGGCATAATGCGTCCACATATAAATATGTGGGCGCATAAAAATGCATTTTACAGTCGTAAAACGGACAATGCCCCTTAAATAAAACAGGAACGTTTAACCAGTGACACAATTAGCCAAAAGTTGGAGAAAATGCACAAAATGGACGTTCAATTGAAACAAGAGAAACATGGCAATGAACTCACTGTTTTTTAATTCCACCAACGACAACCGGCGCAGCACCAGGGGGCGTGGCTCTGTCAGATTCGCTGTCCACCACCGCTTCTTCCTGAAACGACGAATCATTGAAAATCTTTCACCACTTATCAAACTGAATCAATAATTGTCAGACACCAGAAGTCTGAACAGTTTCATTCAGGGTTAATTTCAGAGTGTACAGACTGAAGGCCACACATACTCGAGGCAATTTCCAACTACCCGAAGCCCACTAAGTATCACAGTGAGACAACTCAAAGGCAATTCCCAATTCACTAGATGGCGCTAACGAGGCATTCATGGGCTGAGGTCCCACAAGACCAGTATGTAAGCAATCAGTGTGGCCTAGTGGGATAAGTATCTTCTCCTTTACTCAAGGTCGTGGTTTCAAGTACAACTGGGGCACACTCCTAGACCCGTGAGTCAGGTTTCTAGCTCCTTAGCTCAGTTTTGTACATATGAGCAGTGCAATGGGCTCACATAAGCAGCCAGTGCACATCTTGTACCAGACTGCCTACAATTAAATTTATATTACGGATGTATTTCTACTGGGAGGCCTTCCAAATTTATTGTTGAAGTCCTCATTTGCTCAGCCTAGATGAACAATCAACTGTATTAATACCACCGCCCCCTTTCGGAAAGAAAAGATTTAAGTAGGAAACTTTGTCTTATACTCCCAACTTGATATTACTGAATAGATTTTTTTCTGTAGAATTGTTCACACATCACTGTTCAACAACATGGTATGTAAACTCCTCAAGTAATTGGCAACTATAGTTTTCGGAGATTTTGAACGTTGTGAGAAGCATAAGATCAAATTTTTTATCTGAGCCTCGAGTGACTTGAGTTATTTTTTGATGAAGCATAAAAACAGGCTTTATGAACTCTTTCAATGCCAATTATCTAGCAAGAGACAGAAAATTTGGGCAAGCAAACAAAAAACTATAAAACCGTTGTCGTTTGCTAACTGGATCTTGAAAATTCTGAATGGTTCTGAATGCTTACGTACATCATTGGACCGTTAAAAATCTGCTTCAGAGTCAGGGCTTGGAATGACCAATGACAAAAAGAGCAAAATTTTCCAGGTGATGTATTGTTCCAAAAATAAATATGTTTTTGTGATAGAAACATTTCTAATTTAAAATTTAACTGAAATAAATTTTTTTGCATGAATAAAGTCAAAATAATGATAAAAAGAGACACAAAAAAGAGGAAACTGGAAATCAAACAAGAGGAAATTGACACCAAAAATGAGGAAATCCTCTTAAAAGAGGAAAATTTCAAGCCCCGCTGAGTACAAAACAGGAACAATTTGCGACAAAGCATTGCCGACAGAATTTCCAGCTGCCACAGCTTTGATCTTAGCAGTCAAAACAAATCGCTATAAATTTTCTGCCAAATGAACGACTAAAATAAAGCAGTCGTATAATGCCATATCTGCTATTAGCACCCCCGTTTGAACAGCTAAAAATTATGAATTTAAACCGGAGAGAGGTACCATAGATGGCATAAGGCGACTTTTGCATTCAGGTGGGACGCATGTGAAGTCGCAAAAAGACAACATTGGCACACATTCAAGTTGCGTGTGAAGCCAAGAGGCGGCATTGGCAGTGTCTAAAAGTCTGACTGTGCAGCAAAAGTACACAACTTAATGAAAAACATAACGAACAACCCGTCTACAAATGCCAAACATGAGCCATTCACTCACTTGGTCCTCAACATCTTCCTCAGGCTGCAATTCACTGGTCACAGTGACATCTAGTGTCTCGTCATCAAGACGTGTGTCACAATTAGCACCATTTGTTTGACTACCACCATCTCCTCTCGACATCTTGCTGACAACTTTAGCCTTGCTCAGTTCGTTCACATCACCACAAACATCACCAGCCTCGTGCTTAGATGTGTCTGCGCTACACGCTTCGGTTGAGTTGTTCAGCTCAACTGCGTCATTCGTAGATTGTTCTAGACTGTCTCCACACTCGCTCTGGTGCGAACTCTGGGGTGAGTCTTCAGTTTCGTCGCCATACACGGACTGCAGTGCCAACAGACTGGAGGCATTATGGTAAACAGGGCAATGTAGACCGGGGAAGCAGATTATGGCCAAGAACCAGTGGGCACTAGAAAAAGAAAAAGCAATGAAGAATGCACCATTGCCAGAAATACGATAAAACCACAACAAAAATGTTTTTAATATCACACAAAACTAGTCGCATCTATTCAATCCACAATATGGCAGAAACACTGTCTATTTTGGTGATTCTTTGTACGTGAACTAACAGAAGCACTGCTGTAATTGTCGCCATTGAGTTTTTGTTCAAAGGAAACTACCTAAAGATTAATTAATTACAGAAGAACAGAGCAAACCATCTTCATCTTCATGAATGTTTACTATTTCGTGTAGAAGAATTGGTTGGAGAGTATAATTACACTACACTAAAGTGCTTCCTAAAGTTCAGAAGCATGGTCCGATACAAACTCCTTGCAGAAACAAAACATAATAACCTTAGCAACACTTCTTTCTACAAAAAATTAGGCATGTTATTAGTGTAGGCGAAAAACCTTGGTGTAATTTGAAATTTAAAAAATGCAAACAAAATCAGCATAACTGTTGCAATTAGTCAAAAGAAATACTGATAATAACTAATAAAAATACATACTGAAAAGCAAGCAATGCTAGCGTGACAGCAGCTTAACTCAAAGTAACTTCTAGGCAAAGTAAACCAGCAAATATGTCAAGAGGAAAAATGAAAACTAAAACTTACTGTTCATTTATAGGAATTATGATGAAATCTTTCTCAAAGATATCGATTTGACGAGTCCAGGTTTTCACTTTACAATGGCGTCGTTGAGGTAAACTAAAAACACACATAGTTAGGCAATTTGCAAACAGCTCCACTTAGCGAGAATTAAATAACAAGTTAACATTTTCTACTTCTGTTTCTTTGACCAGGCACAGGTGTATAGCAGCCGCATGAAATAATCTAAGCTTGTCACAAACGCCATCGTCTACTTAATGTCACGCTGACTGCAAAATTTCAACCCCATGGTTCTTTCCAGGAATTTCCAAACTAACTAACCACTTTTCTAAGAAACATTTTTGAACAGCTGTTCCAGTTACAAAACTGTAATCGACCCATTCATTTGTGTAAAAGTGAACGACTACACGCTAACCATGGCAAGGTTACCTCATGCTCAAGTCCTCTTTGTGTCCTTTGCCTGTGAGACGTTTGTAGAAGAAAGAATTAAATATGTGTGTCCGCTTCCTGTCATGTTCACTCAGCTTCTCGAGAAACAGATACCTGCAAGTAACGAGATACCGCAGTCAGGGTGCGTGTCACGGGTGATTAAAGTAGCAGTTTATTACAAGCTGTCATATTGTCATCACGATTAAACCAACCTAACGGTATTCCGGATTTGACGCTCCTCTTTGTGGAGGTAAAAACAGGGTGTTGCATGACTGCCCTAACTTTTGAAGTGTAGGGTCACCAACACACTTACTTGCAGTATTGCAGAAGAGAAGGACAGTTTATCCCACCTCACTCAGATTTTCAAAGTTTTCTAGATCTGCACTGCAACTCATTCTGCCTCAGTGAAAACCTTATTGGCCTCGGAATGTCACATGCAAAATTGTGAAAGCTGCATAGCTCTGTAGAGCAAGTGCTCTATGGACACACAACATTATGGGTAAAAACAATAGAATCTGAGGTAGGACGAGGAGGCAATTTCACTTGTTTAAAATGTTTCACTTCTTATCACATACAGTGTAAAAGCACTTTATCAAACACATTCCCATATGCTACCCATTGCAATGAAGAAGTACATCCTGGAACAGCCAGGTGGAAACACCTTGCTTCCTGAAATTCTCCCAATATAACAATAATGCAACCTCCTAGTAAGAAATGTACCTTTAACGTTATGTAAGTCCTTATAAACGAGTCTGTAAACTTAGAGAAAAACCACAAAATTATAGATTTTAAGCCGGTAAAAGTACACATTCCTGACAGTAAAAAACTTGTAGGAGTTGAATGTTGACATTTTACCAATGTGACGTAAGGAGACATGAACAAGTCTTTTTCATTGATGGCAGAACAATAGTATCAGTAGCAAGACCAAATGTTCAAGATAAAACATCAAGAACGCCATTACTTTATCTAAATTACCGTTTCTCTTTCGTCTGACACAATCTGAGTTTTTTCATGAAAATCCTAAAGGTCCAATTTTAATAGTTCCTCAAACAAAAGTGGAATGTTTTCAAAACAATCCCCGACAGTGTCTCGGAGAACAGTGCCTAAAACAAGATATCAAAAAGTTTCATGTGAATCCGAGCACCCTTTTCCGAGATGTGATGTTTCAAAGTTGGCCAAATTCGGTCATTTTTCAAGGGTCTTGCATAACCTTAATTTACACGCCTGTACATGTGTCCCTACAGTAAGGGTCTACGCAGCAGCTAGTCCGATTGCACACTTACTTGTTGTAAAAATCAATGATAACATCATTGAGGAATTCGCCCTCGTTCAAACAGAACAGGTCCTCATTTGTAACTTCTATTGCACCTTTGCTGCGCCCCGGCGGATACACAAATAACCTGCAAGGACATGATCACGTGTAATTCCCGGCTGAGCTTAAAGCAATAGTCACCAATTCAGAAAAAGACATCTTTGGAATACAACACCACATCATGATGGGACGTACAGAAACAATACGATAGTAAGACTCTGGTATGACAAAGCGTCTAAATACATTTTGTATTTTCTAAGAGACATCCGTTTAAAGACTGACTTCGTTAAGCAAAATATGGGAAACAAACACATACTACACAGGCAGCACAACTAACAAATATTGCTGCAGAATAACAGAATGCATTTACAATGAATAACAAGAACTCACTTTTTGACAGGACCGGAGAATGTGACTCGAGGCGGAGACTGAGATCGCTCCAGTTCCCGTTTCTCAGCATCAACAGAGAATTTGACCAGCTCGCTGTCTATTGGTCGCTGCCGCAGCATCCTACCCTTCTCAAGGGTGGGTGTCGACTTCACCAACAAGCTGTTGGCAGCCTTATAGTCTATGAACTTGACCAGCACGTTACCATGGTGATGACGCAGGCTGATTTCTTTGAATATATCATTCAAGGTACGAGGATTGGAGTCATTCATGGTCGATTCTTTTAAGAGAATAACTATGTGCTTGTGACAATCCTCTGGAAATACAGTAAAGATACAATGAACAGATACAGTAGAAATACAACAAACAGATACAGAAAAGATACAATGAACACAGACCAACAGGAAGCACTAAAGAATCGGATTCTTAAGAAATCATATCAAACTTACACTGTTTCTCTAGTCTATAAGCATGTGAGTTTCCAGGCAGGCAGTGGTAGTGAAAAGAAACAGAAATAACTTGAATATTGAAAATAAATTCAAACTTGCTATTGTATAATTCAGTAGCAACTGTCTGAACATTGAGTGTCCCTAAACTGCACTCAATACACTGCAAGAGACATCTCTTCCTCAGTTGCTCTTTTCTCCACTGTTTTTAGTCATCTGAGCAGTACACGACATGATTTTGAAACTAGGGATGCCGTTATGATAGACTACGGGAAGGAGTGGTTTAGAAGAGTTGAAACTAGGGATGCCGTTATGATAGACTACGGGAAAGAGTGGTTTAGAAGAGTTGAAACTAGGGATGTCGTTATGATAGACTACGGGAAGGAGTAGTTTAGAAGAGTTGAAACTAGGGATGCCGTTACGATAGACTACGGGAAGGAGTGGTTTAGAAGAGGTGTTAAAGAGGCAGTATGTGAACGTAAACAGAATTTGTCTCTAAACAAGCAACGGGCTTCAACATTTCAATTCTCTCACATATGGGACAGTACCACCGTCAATCTACCACACCACTTGACCAAAGTTCCATATGCAGGTCTCAACAGTAGCCAGCTGAAGTCGACATGACGCAGACAAAACGTTGCTAAATGCGAGTTTATTTCGAGTATTAAATTCATTTCTCTCTAATCTCTCAATCACATACCTTTGGTTTCATTTAATTTCCATTTACAACTGAAGGCTAGACCCGTTCCCTCTCTACTGCACTGTTACAGGGAATGTCGTTCAAGACAAACTATGGGAGGATGATCCCACCACAAGCATGTAAAGACCCGGATTTTCCATAGAAACGGAAAACATTCACAAAACCCGACTTCCACAGAATTAGAGATCTCAAATGGAATTTACATATTTCTGTAGAAGATTCTGTAATACCAATTCGCAGTTTTAATAATGAAGAAAAATTAGGAGTATAAGCCATCAAAATTCAACAATTCTAGCCACAAATCGAATGACGACCATTTTGCATCAGCTATGCTCATGTAGTTGTTTATTCCATCTCAAGGTGGTGTTGCTCCCATTATGGTTTTGAGAAGCAATGAACAAACAGCACACAAAGTCATCAGCGTAATTCAGTGGAGAAAGTAAAACAGTCCCCACTTTATTAATGTTATTAATGCAGAAATAGTAAAAACCGAATTTGCTAATTCACAAAATAAAAATTACTAAAATGGAATTCTCCGTTTTAGAAAATAGAATATCAGTGTGCACGCTACACACATTGTCAATATGCCTCCATGAAAACACCTGGGACATACCAGAGCATTGTAACCAACAAAACACAAAGCAAAGGAGAATAATAAATCCAACAAGATCGAAGAGCTTGTATCATCATTATTACCATTACTGGCCGGGTCGTAATAGGGGCCCGTTTTGCAGTTCATTTTGCAGTGTGACCGTATTTGACAAGCGCTCCCTGGTGTCGTGAGTAAGAACAACACAGGCATGTTGCTACCAAAGTGAGCGAAACAGTAGACGATGTCTTTAGCAAGAATATGTATCTCCACAGTCTTGTCTTCAGCTGTAAAGATGAAAAGCCACGTAGGTGGGTTTGATAAAAGCCATATGTTGAGTTCATACACAGGGTGAGGTAAAGTTGCTTGACACATAGGCGGGTTTGATAAAGGCCGGATGGTATATAGAATGAAACATGCTTTCATTTTCAAAATGTACACGCATAATTTCTTTACAGTAGCCAAAATGAATTGGACAAGTGAGCACTTTCGTGGTGGATATAAATGTTTATCAAAAAGACCAACTACGTCACTGCAACGTAGCGAGCGTTCTGTGATAATTTCTTGTTCCTGATCAATGTTACCCCAATGAAAGCACGATGCTAGCCGCATTAGATATGCATTTCGAAATCAAAAAAAAAAAACACGTCTTCATTCTTCACTACTATTGAACATTTGGCTTTTATTAAACCTAAAAATGTGTCAGATAATTTTGCTGTTGATGTACATTGAGCATCCCTGAACTTCCTGAAAATGCCAAGAAACAAAAATGCTACAAACACACAGGTACTCTTCATCACAGGAAAATAATCTCGATTATAACATTTGAACATTTTTCTTTAGAATTTACAGAGCAGCAGAGTGTATGACAAGCTTGACTCGCTGACAGGCACAAGCAATATAGAAATGGTCAATCATTATTCAAGTAACCAGAATTTACTTTGTCAGTGTCTGTTGCACTTGGGACTTCAAAATCTATGTTAAGTTCTGATAAAAAGACCCATTATATTGGACATTTTGTCTTCCTTAAAGTACTGGATCAAGCATGTCGTAATAATAACTGCTAATTATCAACTTTTAATGGAATAATATGTCACAACTATTATAATGATAACGGCAGTAAAAGCAATAGACAAAAATTGACACTCTATAACAGTTACTGAACTACATTTTTGAAAATGATTGCATCGGCACCAACCTTCCATACAAATATCGATACCAGTGTCAGAGATTTTAACCGGTTTAAAAGGCGACCCTTTGTATGACCCCAGCCGTATGCTACGGGCCTCCATGTGCATCTGTTGACACTTATTCTCCGCTGGCATGGAGCTTTCAAGCAGAGGTGAGCTGGTATGACAGGATGTGGTTTGACAGGACACAACATGCCCCCTCTGGAAATAAAAAAAGAATATCACGCTAATTTTGCTACGCTCAAAACGATAGGAAATGAAATGGGATGTCGTCCCTTCGACAAAATTCAGTTTGTGTAGCCATGTATCACAAAACCAGAAAGGCGTATTTTACAAGTGCACTATGAACGAGTATTGAAGAATAATATTCATTCCTGACCACTTTTCCAGGAGATACACTAACTTGAATGGCAACATATATGAATTTGGTTGCTATCCGATGTCTTAAGCATCACTCTGAGCCAACCAGTGCTATCAATTGCAAAATGTAACAAGCAGTTGACTTGCATCGCCACGAGAATCCTTATGTAGAATTCTATTCAAACTCCTATTCAAAACAACTATGTTACGACTATTATTCTTAGCTTTGTGTTCCCAAAACATGGCACAAAAAAGTTACTTCACTTAACATTTTTCGCATCTACGTAAGTGATTAAACTGTCGTTCCTAATGTTGGTAAAATTTTACTGGCACATACTGGGTCGCTTATGCATCTAAGTTAACAAAAATCCATTCAAAGAAGTTTTTAAAAAGAATGCACTTTAGGCACCCTTAATCAGAAAGACTACACAAAAAATTTAACTGTACAAGTACGTCATCCACAATTGAAATACTACAATAAGTTTCCCCGAGTCACATAATCGCTAAGAATTGGTCATTTTTGCTACATTGTAAGTGCGACACTGAACAGCAGATGGAGCTGTACACACAAAGTTATCATCACCTCATCTTCCATTTTTTGACGTCGCGTCACTGGCGCTGAAGATTCCTGAGTGACAGCTGCAGAAGTTTTAGGAGTGCCGCTAGATGGCGCTTCCTCTTCATCCGAAGATATAGTCACCATTTCTGCAAATCGATGCCACGCATTTTCAACGACAAACAGAAGAGTGGATAGTAAAAAGAAAAATTGTTTTTAACAACTGTTAAATTTATATGGTTTCGCAGTCTTCCTTTATATCAAAGCTTGGTTATTTCTCATTTAAGCATGTAGCATGAAAATTTTGCCAGGTGAATAGTAATACAGCTAAGTCGTGAATTATTTAAAGCCAGAACAATTATGAAAAACATCGGCAAAAATCGACTTTTAAAACAATTCTCAGTTTGGAGATTTTCCTCCAATTAAAGCGCTTCCAAAATCTAAGACAAAGCCCTTAATTAACGTCTTATTCGACACAATATTTTCATATTTTCAATATCACAGATACACATATAAGTATTTAGAAAACGTTAAT
This sequence comes from Phoronis australis, assembly GCA_002633005.1. NCBI lineage: Eukaryota > Metazoa > Phoronida > Phoronidae > Phoronis > Phoronis australis. The sequence continues at coordinate 95,104 of NMRA01000543.1, forward strand.
GACTCGTATCTGAAACTGCCCCTACTTATAAACACTAACAAAAACCCTGTACCTGGCTCAGGAGTTGGTGCCCTAGAGGGGCGACCTGGTGGTCTCCCTCGCTTCCTCTCGTTCACCCTCACTAATTTCTTTGCCCCCGTACCCCTCGACGAAACAAGGTTAAAGTTCATAATTGTTGATGAGTACGGCTGCGACTGCTCCTGAAGTTTTTTCCCATAGAAATCTTTCTTGCTTATAATCACTGCTGGTGAAGTGTTCGTTACAGGCTTATATATCTTCACGTCTTTGGGGAACGGCTTGTTGCATGATTCACACTTTTCAAAATCCTGGCTACATGTTCCACATCTCATGCACACGACCATGTATCCATCCTCCTGAAAATGGAGAAAAGAATGCAAGATGATAAGAAAACAACCATCACAAAATGATACAAAATCCAAATTAAAAGACGCTTACTTCAAAATGTGTTTTATTTTTCATTTTTACACATATTTGTTTTTCCTCTTCCATTGCCAAACCTTTCTTCATTACCTGTTTATATATCTTGTCTTACCATTAATTTTCTCCACTGAGATCACTGGTGACCTCTCATCTGTATTTCCCTCACTCCGCAATAAAGAAACGTGTTTTCCAAATACAAATACTGACTGAAGGCATCTCCTTACCCTGACTACTAATCAATTAGTCTGGAATTGTAGAGTTATGATCTATCACCATCAAAGATTTGAAAAACACCAGTCAATATTTAAACGAGCATTTGAACTAACACGACACTTGATAACACAGTTACACTGTTACTTTAATTAATGTAATAATTTTGCCCTTGAATCACAAAAAAATTCTTTAACAATCAAGCCTTTATACAGAGATAACGCAAGTCAGATTACATAAGACAATATTGTCAAGTTTGCGTATTTAGCTAAAAACCTTCAAAACTACAGATTTTAACTAGTAAAAATAATTTTTTTTCTGAAGTAGAAAGCCTCAAGAATTAGGTACATTCCTCACAGCGCATAAAGAGCAGTACTGGCTGTACTTCGGGAGCAAGTTTTTGGATATGCAGAATTGATGAACACACGACGCTTTTCATTGCCGACAGTTTTTATTCCGTTACGTTCATATCTCCGGAACAAAACTCTCAACTGAACATAGATACAGTACCTGAAATTTTCACATAAATCAGATCAGCCTTTTCTGCGATATGATGTACAAAATTTTAGGACGTTTTCTAGGGTCCAATATAACCTTAAAAGAGACCTGAACTACACGTTTCAGCATTTTAATATGAATTTTGAAAGTATAAAAGTTGATTACTGGCATCCACACATTCCTAAATAGTGCACAGCATTTTTCTTTTTTACTTTTCCGTAAAGCCCCGCTGCAAGCGCTGTTTTTCGTGACGTCACTGTGGCTGTACAGCACAAAGAGATATAGGTCATTAGCCGTGCGAGTACGTAGTCCAGTCGACAAATCAACATGTGCATAATCACAATTTTTTCATTTTTCTTTCCTGTGATATTGATTCATCCTGAGGCCTAGCCAGCCAGCTAGCCGTATGATGACTTATCTTCAAAATACAGCTAGGTACCAGTAGCAATGTGTTGAGCTCCGTTAGACTCCGAAATTTCACATAGCCCGGATAGTTCTGCCTGTCACCTCGTCGCAAAACTTATATCAACATGTTGAGCTATAAACCGGCAGGGGAGCGTGCAAATATCTGGATGTCAACCGACATTCACCTTGCCTGCTGGAGCCGTTTAAGTGAAAAACAATCAAGTAAACGTAATTTTATCTCATAATTCTCAGCCTTTTGTAACAAAGAAAACAGGCGCTCAACACGCGCAATTTCCTAAAATTTTGTGACATCTGTCGGGAGCTTCAAAGGAGCAAAATTTTTTATGAAATTTGGTTTCCAGGTATTAAAATACTAAAAACTTGTAAGGAAATGAAATCAGCCCTTATAAATTGTTGTGACATAAACACAACTTGGAAGAACAGTTCAATTGCTTGTTATATAAGGAAGAACAACTCGGGAAACAAAACTGGTCAATAAGGCAACAGGTGACGGCGCCGAAAGCCGACCTTAAAGAGCGCACCCAAATTTTAGCAGCAGAGTGAACGGCAGAAAGACAATTTTTTAACACCAGTAAACATGGGCGGCGCAGCACTGAAAAAAGTGGGGCTATAGCCCTCCCCCCAGCCCCCTGTGGTACACCGCCCATAGACCATGGGCGCTGGAGCCCTGAAAAAGTGGGGGCTTTAGCCCCCCCCCAGCCCCCTACGGTTCGCCGCCCATGGTAAATAATTTAGTTTACTCAAGGAAGAGTGTAATTTCTAATGACACTAATTTTGTGTCAGATTTTATTTGATCAGTTTTTACCCACGCCGGTGCAACAGCTGCTGTATATTTAGTATACAGCTTGCACCAAGGCAAGGCTACGCAGTCGGGGCACTTTCCTGGCCGCCGGCTGGAGTGCCGAGAACGGCATCGTTCCACTAATAGTCAACACTACACGGCAGTAAACTTGTATTATAAACTTTTGAGAGCTCAGATTGCAGACGAATTATACACATTAAGCACAGTTCTGTAGCCGAGAGGCATTCACCAAATAAGCTACATTACATAATAATAACTCATTGCCTTCACCCACGGTACTGCCTCAGTGACGTCAAATGCGCATTAGCCAATAGCAATTAACATTGGAAAAACGTTTTTCATACAAAAATGTGAAAGAATAACAAAGATGTGATTGATGATATAGTCGACTTTATTCATAAATTAAATTAGATTAAAAATGCATGTTATTGTACTTCAGGAACCTTTTAACCACTTTCTTCCCCTAACTTTGAATCCCAGGAAAAGTTAGGTCTGCTTTTAAAAGTAAGTTTTTAGGTTAGCAAATGGAAATCATGACCTAAGCACTGAGATATGAAGGTCATCTGAATCACAAAACAACAAACTCTGCATTTTTCACTTAGATCTCAGAAACTGTTAAGCAGACGGCACGTACCCGTTTCGCTCGTTTCTCATCAGGTTCTTCCTGACTCGTACTTGAGCTGACGGCGTCAACACTAGAGGTGACAGCAGACGACGATGTGCCAGAAGCAGACGCTGTCTTGTCGTTGTGAAGAGGTCTTCTGGGAAGACACAATGGTGACAGCGATGAGTGCGGGTGACAATGGACAAGAGAGTTCATAACTGAGTAAGCTACAGTTAAAAGTCATCACCATTTTCAGAAGGGTACAATCCATCTTCTGAAGGGTACAAACCATTTTCAGAAGGGTACAAACCATCTTCTGAAGGGTACAAACCATCTTCTGAAGGGTACAAACCATCTTCTGAAGGGTACAAACCATCTTCTGAAGGGTACAAACCATCTTCTGAAGGATACAAACCATTTTCAGAAGAGTACAAACCATTTGCTTCAAGGGGAAGGGGAGGGAGGAGGTAGCTCCGAGTGTGTTCAATTTTTCCATTCCATGCGCCGACCAAAAATATTTTAGTCTCCTATTAATCTTTAACATCGATAAAACAGGACAAAACAGTCAACAGCTGAACTATGGACAAGATCCAACGAAAACGTAATGCGAGACTGTGCACCAATTGTTTTATCACATTTCCTGCTGTGAAAATACAGCACTAAAATGTCATTTGCTTTTGCACGTACCAACTTCAAACAAAACAATGCAAATAATGATTATCAGCATTTCACCCCAGTGCCACCCTCGACTGGACTAACAACGAACGTGACAACATAGATTATAGAACACTAATATGCATTGCAATTCGTAGTCGCATTTCGACATCAAACAGCAACCATGTCATCTCAGACCCAGTGTGAAAAATAAAAATCAGATTTTTTTCAAATCAAATCAATGACGTGGCTTATTTTACTTCCTTTTAAGGACTATTTTACCACTAAACAACAATTATTCTTACTTATACGATGTCAGCACAGTACTTTAAAACAATTATTGACGGATGAACCATCATTGGAACACTTTTATTTGACCAGACCGATGTACAGAGAAACATCAGCCTTGAACCACACATTCAGTTTAACATTATAATTTGGAAATTTAGTACGATTTCAAGACGAGAGGCACGGATAAGTGTAAGTTTTTAATAGATAGAATTTTATTTGGGTAATCATACAGAAGATAATTTAGACGTTTAAGCCTCTAAAATCCCCTCACAAAGCTGAAAAGTAGAGGAAACATATTTTCAAGGTAAACAGCTGTTATCGTGAACGTTCCCTAAAACTGAATGTGCATAAGATTTCGTGCACGAGAGACACACGTGATTAGTCAAAGAAACTAAAATTGCAAAAATTTCAGCACAGGTTAGTTGAAAATTTGAATACAGTACATTTTGTAACAGTCATCGATTTCAGTAAAACCTCACTAAATACAGATACAACAAATGCAGAAATGACCAGTTTTCCTTGTTCCAAGGTCTTCAAGCATTACATTTATGGTAGTACATATCATAAAGTTTCAACTGTCTGCCATACTGCGTCTTAAAATTGGTGGTAGATTTTACCGATACTAAAATTAACGCTTGCCATTACAGTGCGCACTTTACCTGGCAAGAGCAGAGTGTTTCCAATCCCTTGTCTTTAAGAGAGACTGAACTTGAGGCAGCTTCTTAGCTATTCTATAATGAAACAGGTTTACTGAACTGATATGCAGTTAACCAAAAATGATACGACTAATAAATGTCACTCTCGCAATATTCAGGTAGTATCGCAACAAAGCAAACTAAAACTTCTCTCTGGCAGAAATTAGACAAAGGACACCAAGGATACATGAGGGTTCTGACCCCATCAAATGAGAATCCAACCAATAAAGTGAGGCAGTGATCAGTAGATCACTTGATATTGTGACCAGCATGAATGAGACGAGATTGTCGGCCGACTTCAAAAGTTCAAAGTCTGGCTGATGCCGATCATGCGCGGCCATCGGGGCAAAACTCGATTGGAGAAATTGTCCAAGCATTCTCAGATATGTGACCCAAAATTCATAAAATATTATATGTCAAATTTAATAATTAACTATTATGAGTGGAAAATGATGGCCAATAGGGACTGACTCAACAGTAAACAAAAACACTACCATTAATCGATGTTATCACACACTCTTGATGGACAGCAGTACACCGGATGAACAATGAGAGGCCAGGGTCACACCAAACTTAACTCGAGACTCAACTCAAAGATTCACCAATCGTGCGACATGCCTCGAGTAAACTCTGAAGAATTCCATGTGACGCTTTTCATCAACTTTTCGAGTTGGTCTCGAGTAAAGTTTGGGGGTCTCTACAGAGAAGGCAGCAAAAGCACTCATTGCCGCAACTTTTGACGGAAATTAAATTTTCAAGACAAGGGATTGTATTCCGTAACATAGGTAATAGTCAGAGATAATGTTCCTACACCCGTTTTCTCCACTGAATAGTGGACACGAAACTGATTCTCAAAATGTGAGCATATTATGTGTGCCTATTGCCTGAAACAGAGTAGAAAAACTACATACAAGTTGTTTGACTGCTGAGCAGCACATTTGGTCGGTGTTGTTGAGTTGGCTGCCAGCATATTCTGTAGAGTCGACGTCACACAACCCGCGTTCTGTTCATCTTTCTGACCACCTGGACATTGGGTCAAATCTACCTCAACAACTTCTGTAAATATGGTAATAACAGATACACAACACAATGTCATTCTATACGCCAGTCAAAAACAATCAAAACTGCCTAGGATTTATCCAATACACTGTTTGCTAGTGAATTTTTGTTGGATGACAGATGACGTTTGAATCAGCATGCAGATCAGTGTCAAAACAGCAGTCTATTGAACAGTTTAAGCACGAACCGTTACTTGTCGCAAAACTGTCATGAGAAAAATGAGAGTGAATTGTCACAAATTAGTTGTGATTAAGAAGCCTAACCTGTTAAAGTGTGGCCATCAGGCCTTTATGCAGCGTACGTCCTGGGCGTCCATTTGAACGCCCAAGCACTAATATGGACCCTCTGGCAAGGACCCCCAATGTATCATTTGGACGCCCACTGTCAATAGGAACCTTTAAAGTTTGGACACACACATTGTAATGATTACTAGGAAGCCTCTGAAGGCTCAGTGGGGGTTCTTTTTTTCAAAGCAGGAAGAAATTACAATGTATATACAAAGTGGTAATAACAGATAATAACAATGTTGCTGTGCTCACACTTGGTTGATAGCATTGTAAAAGTCTTGGTCTACACCAATATTTTATTAAAAAGGCTCACTACAGAAGGCTGTTTTGTAAACTTAGATGTAAAAACCTTGGTCTATGCATTTTTTGTAAAAAAATCTGTGTGTTTGGGGGGATTGCTGGGGGTGGGGGGTTACGCGTCGGAATTATGGACGCCCTTGAATATCGAGAACCCCATTTTGGACACCCTTTTTTCGAAATCCTGGATAAAGGCCTGGTGGCCATGTTAAGTTAAGGTTATCAACAAGTTTGTGCAATAACCCAGATATCTGTAAAACTAAACAATCTAACTCCATAAAAGTATCCATTTTCTTAAAGTAGAAAGTCTGCACACTTTGACTTTTGACTTTACACCAATCTGTTGGATCATGTGACCGTGACTTTTCAACTATCAAGAAAGGCAAATACATTTCAAAACATCGGTACTAACGACATAATCAAACTTCATTTGATGTTAATGTTCATGAAAACATGTCAAAAAGAGTTACTGTTTTCTATATTGTTTTGGTTTCATTTTATGCAATTTTTTGCAAAGCGCCTTTATGCAAAACTGCCATATTTCAAAACAATTCCTAATCGTATTATGAAGAACAGTATGTAAAGTACAGTGTGTGAAACTTTCACATAAAAACAATCAGCCATGTCCGAGATACCATGCCCTACACTTAGCTAAATTCTGATATTTTTCAAGGGTCCTGCATAACCTTAAACAGGTAGCTCTGTCAGCTGACTTGAGAGCTGATCCTCAGCTAAATGATCAAACATCCCATAAGTGTCCGTATGCATTTTCTCACACAGCAAACCATAGATTGAGCCAAACACAGGTGATCATACACTGTACAACCACTACACCTTATGGCCTATCCTGGACAAAGTCTAAAGCATCAGCTTGGATCCAACACTTCGAGTGACATGGTTCAAACTAAAGAAACTTTCAAGATAAATGCTGTGGAAGTTTTAGCCAGTTTTCTGTAATCTGCCACGGCTCGAATGAGTACTTTCCTATTTTGTATAATTGAGATGTGACCTGAAAATAGCAAATCAATGCATAATTTACTTGTTCCCCTAAACTAGACTTACCATGGCTAATCTCAGCCCAGTCTGTCCCAGTAAAGCAAACTATCTTCGGTTTGTCAGATCCATGTGGTTGAAATAGGCCAATAGTTCCCTTGGCAGGCAGTGCCTGGGCGTTAGTGGATTGACCCAAGGTCTGAATATGCACTCCACTACCTGCTGACATTTGACCTGCGGGCAGTGACTGAGTGTTAGTGTTATGACCTGAGGTCTGAATATTCACTGGTCGACCCACTGACATTTGGCCTGCAGGCATCATAGAGTTCAAACTTAAGACACCACCTTTTGCAAGTTGCAGCTGTTCTGGTGACAATATAACCTGTCCACTTGGTAGTACATTAAAAGTTAGCGGTGCAGATTGACCAGTGGACTGACCAGACGAACTTGAAATGAGCTTTGTCAAGCTGAGTCTATTGGAGACAAGAGGTTGCGCAATGGGCTGAAGACTTGTGTGGGCCTTTACAGGAGAATTTCTGACTACCGTCCCCTTAGTAGCTGGTAACGGAATGACAACAGTTGGACTTTGTACATGTGTTGTCACCCGAGAGGATATCGGTGACTTCATTCGAGAAGATGTGATCTCATCCAGAAGAGATATCTCACTGAAACGAAAACATGTTTGTAGCTTGCAATTCAAATCACACACACAATGCAAGGAGGCAAGATAAATACGACCAAACAACTAATCAACTAAAATGATTTTGAGAGGGAATCTTTTCATTGTTTTAACCCGTTTGCCATCCTGATTCTGGGCCTGTGACTTTCGGCATATGATCTCATCCAATTTACGCGTTGACCAATCATGATTTAGTTTTGGAATTCAGGCCCCATGAGTGTGGTGTTGTCGTGAAGGCTGCATGTCATCAAGAGATTCTCGTGTTAGCGATTTTTCATTGGCTGGGAAGCAAATGGAATTCCCTTTTAAGTCGGTTCCCGAAGTTTCTCACAGTATGGCAACTCCTCCAGACAGTCATCGACGGGCAGAATGGAGGCTGTGCTAAACCACTCAGTCTGAGGCGTCGGGCTACTGAGGGAATATATTTCACTATCCCGCTACACTGGCCATCAGTCTAGCCAGCTCAAACGTTTCACTAGACATACGCCAAATTTCCCTGGTACGTGTCCTCGGACCAGTGCATTTTTATATTCCTGAACGATAAATGTGTAGTTTTAGCAATTATTTTGGCTAGATTTTCCCATAAGTAGTAGACATTTTCACTCAGTATAAATTACAGCAATAAAATACATGTATCTGTGTTCAGTCATATCCACAAGGGAAGGGGCAATAGGAAGTTGATGGAAAGTTGATTCCTGCTGCCATCTAGTGGCATAAGAGTGTACTTCTCAGCCTACTCTGACTTGAACAGGGAAAGCCATAATTCTAATGTTACTTTTACACAAAATATAGAAATACAAATCAATGGCTGCCTTAGACATATTTCCAATGCACTATCCCCGGACATAACATAGGCGGCGTACTGCTGCCAAAGTCCGTTTCAATGAGCAACCGATCGACTTAACTGAACATAGGTGGAGTTCAATCAGGTGCACCAAGAGTGTCACTACCATACAGTTGCGAGAATACAAGGGCTCCGGAAACAAAAATCAATGTTTAAAATAAGTCTGAGATAACCGATGACTCAATTTAAGCACTCTGTAACAAGTACATTTGAAAACAATCGGCATCGATCTCACGCAATCAGTTACGACTGCTTTGTGAATGTTCTTCACTCTAGATTGACAATGTGTACGTACTCTCCGTCTGTTTCACTCGAAGTAGTATCCGCCATTGCACCATTTCGTTGTGGCTGTCCAGCTATGCTCCCAGAATTGGACTTGCCATATTTGACATGAGACCGATACAGTGATGAGTGCCCTCCTGTACTCGTACTGTTGTGATTAGTATGTTGATTGGTTGGTGATGCAGGCCAGTTGTCAATACCGTGTAGATCAGATTTAGAGAAAGAGTTAGACTTGCGCCATCCTCCCTCAGCAGTGTTGCTGCTAGCGTCCAGAGCTGAGAAAACAATACAAAACATACGCGGTTAGTGGCTGTACATATGCTCAATGATCAGACTAGGGAGATAACAAAAAATCATAATTCAATGAAAAACACCTAGTGGCAACTGTTAAAAATACAGTAGAATGAGACTGGCATGGTGGTATTTTGGCAAAACGCTATTGCGGGGCATCCACCATGGACAGACACGCTGTAAGTGGTTTAGCACCATAACATACTTTTCAATTAAATACACATCAGCCTATTGAACTTCATGCATCCATTTACTATATATCAGTCAACTGGTATTTATTACCTCACTTACATTTAGCAATATCATTGTTTCAGCTACGCCTGCTTAGGCTTCCAGTCCAAAGTAAAAAAATGTTGAAAGAAAACGCAATTGGCAACCAATGTTGAGCATGTGGCCAAGTAAGTCCTGCTGGTTGTAGAATTAGACTTAATCATAAACTTAAAGCATCCAAAGAACAAAACCCAAACTGTGACAGAAGCAATTTAGGACACAAGATGGCCGACATCTGAAATTGGATTCTTATTCTTTCATTGGAGACATAGCATAAAATCAATGCTTTACAAAGTTTCATGCTTCTCACGATATTTATTACCAGACAAAAATTTTTAAAATTATTTGCATTCACAACAATGACGTATTAGTAAAATGAGAAGTCAATTTTAATTACTTTTGTTCAAAATTGGGTGATTTTACTGCATAACCTGCCGTTGAAAATCTACCCAGAATCATACCAACAGCACTAACCACTAGCCAGTAGCATGATTTGGTGGATCAGCAAAACTAGTGTAGTGACGCTGACGAAGAAGTGACACTGTCACACTGGTGTAAGACAGTACTACCCAAAGTTACACTGCACGTTAGATTGGTAGCTTCAAACATTAAAAAAACAATTTACGCAATATAAGGTCGAGCCTGTCCAAGCCATCAACAGTGTGGGCTGTGGTTAAGGCAAGTCAGCCTCAACGCAAAGTCCAGGGACGCAATGTCTGACCACGTCTCCCAGTCCCTAATTTTTCAGTTCAGTCACTGGAGACTGATTTGAGAAAAAATGATGCCAAAGTTTGATATGACTTAAAAAAATATAACCAAAGCTTCACCTGAAAGAAGAAGGGAATGGCGTTGGGACATGTCCACATTAATTGCCCAGTGACAAAAATAACGCCTAAGCTCTGGAATACATATGAACCATTCAAGAGCCCGTCGTCGACTTTTGCAAGATTATCGCCATTGACGACTTTCACACAGTTGTCGCAAAACGTGTTCTCGCGAGCTTGAAATCGATATGGTAAATTTTGCTTTCAAAGTGGAATAAAAACAAGCAGAAATTGTTATGAATGTCACAATCTATCTGATCGTGTGTTATAAAAGGTGATGTTATTGTTATATGCACAAATTGGATCAGCCTTGGCTGAAGTTGGATTGGATACAGTGACATCTAACGGCAATCACAAAACTATTATCGCATGTGCCAGCTCAAGTTTTGTTCACCAGTGACTTTGTCGGGACTTTTTCCACTAGCATCCCAGTGGCGGATCTACGAGGGTTCAAGGGGTTTAACCCCCCCCCCCCTTGGGCCATGACCCAAACATAAAAAAACGTCTCCAGCAAAACAAAAACGGCACCGCCAGCGTGTGTAAACCCTACTAGTAAACAAAATTGACTCGGGGGCCGGTTCTGAAAATATATTTTTTTTGCATTGTGAGTCTTCGTGGCACATCGGCAAAAGGCGCGGAAATGAATTGTGCGCGCGCTTCTGTCGACACTTCTGAAGAACCCAAGCATTTTAGATGGATCCACCGCTGAAAAAGCAGTTCTATAGCATGAGTGATTTCTTTAGGTAACTGAGCTTCTAGTTTACTCTAAGATATGTTTTGATTTGATTAGGGAAAATACTGTGGTGCCGCAACCCTGATATTCAGGCGAATTGACGGGCAACGTTTTTACCTCATCTGTCATGCCGTGTCATTCTATTACACTCCACACGTTTGTAACTCGAGTTGGTCTTGCAATGTCATACAGTGTACAACATGTCCTTTTAATATTTTTGAAAAAAAAAAATCTTCCGAAGAAATGCTATTGTGGCGAGCGCCGTGGTCTGGTCGCGATTCCATTTGAAGATACACTTTAACAAGTTATGTCAAGGAATGACCAAGGGGGCACTCACATTGACAAAGTGGCCGCATTCGCGAACAGTGTGACGACAGTACCAGAAATTGGGGGGAGGCTGTTCTTTCACAACAAAGTCTTGCGGGACTCGTTCAATGTTCAGTAGGCCTCCGAGCCCTAGTTCCGACCTCAACAGCTACCGTCTTTCTACCGCAATAAGCACACTGCCCAGTCTTCTATACTGGGAATTTTCGCACTGCAGAAAGGTCCCGGCACCCGGCGCCCGCCGGATGAAACGCTATGTACCCATGGGCATTTATTTGATATTAGTACTTCGGGTGTCAAGCGTTCAGACATTGGGACGTTTATTTCGAAAATTACAAGAGATGCAAATAGGTCCTGGGATACATCGTCTAGGTTTGAAGTAGGGCCATGATGAACGGGTCAAATTTAGTTGCGCATCGTAAGTCTTTTGAATGGACTTGGCAACCTCAAGGGTCTTAGTGCCAACTGAGCTGCGAAACGAGATGCTGGCATTGTAGAGGCTTACAAGCTCATTGACACAGCAGTTGACGAAATGCAAGCGTTGGGAACAAACATAGAAGATATCTATGAGGCAGAATGGTTCCAAGACGAGCAAACGATTGGATTCGTTATACAGATTCCTCGGCAGTCTAGACAACAGAAGGATAGTACTAACGTATGAGTAACCACTGGGGATTAAAAAGTGTCTAGAGAGAAGTTTTCAATTCAATTTTTTTTGCATAGTACACTATAGGTCTCGCGACGGACCAGGCCAGCTTGATTTGTGTACTGAGATATTGAGTTCAGTTTCAGTGTATTTCTGGTCGCTCGTCGAACTAGTCTTGCGATTTTTTACCAAATTGTGCTTTGTAAAACCATTTATCTCAGCCAGTACTGTTTGGTCCCGCGACAGATCGACTATTTTTACAGGGATAATAAAGCACAGGTGTACTCTTGGTCTCGTGACGGACCAGGTCAGCCTTTTTGTGTACTCTCAGTGTACATCTGGTCCTTCTGGAAACTGGTCCAGTATATCTTTTCACCACTGTGCACAGGATGTTTTGGTTTCGTGAACCTGTTTTCAGATTGTTTCCTGATACATTTGACGTTTTTCAATTGTTGTCAACGTGATTCAGCTTCATAGAGTGATACTTAATTATTTATTGTCGCTTTTAATAATAGACTATGAGCTGAGAGCACCATCGTTCTCCAGTTTTTCTCGTAACGAGACAGAACACATGTTTATTTCCGGACTAACAGTACAGGTCTTCGTTCTTAAACAACTCAGTTGAGACTGCTGTTACGCGATCATGATATTTAATTTTGGCTTATGCTCTTGAATCTTTGGAAGTTGTCTAACCCCTGTATGCACACCACACTTTTTCGTATATGACTTTTCGTATGCTAAAAAAGGTGTGTGTAAGCAGATGTTCCAGCAAAAAAATTTGCCGTCCCCGCCTCACGATGATTCCCGGGGGTCCAGAGCTCCTCACCTGCCACAGTGACGGGAGCAGACTCTACAGACTCAACTGGAAACAAACAATAATTTTGATGTCGTCACGAAGCAAAAGGATTTGCGAAGCTTTACTCGTGTTATTTTTATAAGCGATCATTTGGGCAACCCAACAGTGGCACGATATAGGGTAAAGTGAAAACGCGCATTTTAAAATGTGTCGAGTATTGATGGTGAAATCGACACATTTGTTTTCGTACGCAAATAGTGACATTAACATTTAAGTTGTATTCGATTACCCACACGACCGTAGCTCATATCAATAGCACAATGCAATATATGGTTGGGAAATATCTGAAGATGATGCGTTGGCGTCTCCTCTGCATATTATCGCTGTGCCCGGATGCATGCTGACTCAGTGAGACTCCTCGTCACTTGCCCTCACCTCAGTGCTTTGAAGCAGGCCCGCTTCTCGCTTCAAGCCTTTTACCTGATAAACCAACAGGTGAGACACGTTGACCTACTTTATCGAATTCCTATTGGTTGATAGACAATTGGCGTTTCATTTAAAGGTACGATACGGTTAAACACAAGACTGGTGAGACTAGTGTTTTTGCGAAACGTTTGTTCTAGGAACTGTTTGAAAGTAAAGGTAATCTATTCTGTTAGTATAAATAACGTCGTGAAAACGTTTTCTATGATAGATCCTATTTGTTCATCAAGCATGTTCTAAATAGAGTGGAAATCACTCATTAAAAGTCTATGTTGCTTTCTATGGCACCGCACTCCGCTTGTCGTTCACAAACTGATTTGACTTGGGATAGCATTTTCTAAACATAACATAGTTCCCGTGCCCTGTAATGTTGTGTTCTCTGATCGACGTCTGCCTTTCGAGGCTCGAAGGAAAGTTATCTATGTGTCTCCACTTTCGCTACCAGGCATCGAATGGACTCCGTAAATTCCTCTCACCACCAGCGGGTTTCTCGGTGGTATAACCACTTCTCTGTCGAAAATTTAAGACGTTGACATAATATTGATATCTAATTAATTAATGCTTCAACTCATTTTGTTCCAAGCTTTTTCATTTGATGTACATGTTCTTCGCAATTCTCGGCCACGTGAGACTGACTGTGTTAGGCCTATAATGTTCTGTAAGACCGTGAAACGTTTATTTTACATCGGTGTGTGGTGGAAATAACAAAATGAACAAGTGCTAGAGTTTGTTGCACTGATGGCACTTACTTACTTGATTACTTATTTAATTACTTGCAAGACGTATAGTATGGAATATGCGTATTGTTAAGGCCACAATGTCAGGAGTGAAATTTGTAGGACGAACAATCCCTGTACGCTATACGCTCAACCATATGGACCAATATTACACCCAGACTCAACCCATTCTCTTCCTCCCGTCTATAGGGGAAAAATTAAAAAAGCAATGCTAGCTGGATAAGTTACCATTTTATAAAGATTTTGGAGCACGTATAGTATAGTCTACAAGCTCGTCGTTGACGTCAGTGTCGGTCTTGGATAAGGCCTGGGGTTTGTTGCACTCGGGCTGACGTCTGGTGACTGAGCTGACTCTGTGAACAACAAACAATCGATCGTTGAAACTCTTTGAAGGTCATGAAAGCGGAGCAAAATACCTTTGCAAAATTTTGTGGTACTCAGGCACCTCCTTTCTTTGACTTCTAGAACACCACAGACAAGTGAAAACATCAATCATGTCCAAAATTCGTTAATTACTTCAGAATCACTGAGTATACTCAAACAAACGAATGTCTCACCTGTTTACCAAACCTCTGTTTTGTTCGCCCGTTAGATACAGCAAAGAGTACGAAACAGTCCTAGGACACAGCCACGATGCCCAAGGAGAGCATTGCCTGCGACTATGGAATGAACTTCAAAATCGATGCGTTTAAGATCGTGTTACCTCTTACCCCTCAGAGTGTTAACCACTCCCTCATGTCGCCGACTGTCCAAAACCCGTGCGACCGGTGCGGGTCCCCAGTATATCCAGCGGAGAAAATGGATCTTGGTCGCAGACTGACGTATCACAAGAAATGTTTTAGGTAAAAAAGTGACATAGCAGACTTAAAGTTGTCGGAAGAGGACAACAAGGGGCCGGGTTATTGTGCCAGATGGCAAAGAATAATGGTGGTTGAAGGCAATGACGAAATTATCGTTCTTCGGGGTAACAGAAATTAGGCGATTGTGAGTGTGTGTGTGTGTGTGCGTGTGTGTGACAGTTGTGGTGAGTGTGTGCGTGTGTGTATGCGTGTNCTCGTCTATTGCTCTGCTTAGGCATCCCAGCGACAAAAAGTTTACGCATTCCTCTGCGCAATTTTAAAACGCAATTTTAGAGATAGTTTTAATCCAATAAAATATTATTTGAGCTAGTGTGTTATATATAAATGTTACAAAGGCTTTCAAACGGTAGATAATTGATGCGCGGCGAACTTTTTTACGTTGATTTATTGTTTGCCACTGTTTTTCAAGAACAATGATTTTGTAGATGCAAGACATGCGGCCTCAGATTGAGTTTGAAGACTTTCTACAGAGAATCCAATGATGACAAAGATATCTATTGCATACTCCATGTGCCAAAACAGACCAAGGTGAACTACGGAATAGACGCTCTTGGCATTAGCTCTCCGATGAAGATGCCGAAGACGGGACTCGTAAACAATGAGGTTGTCACTCGATCACTCGTCCTTTGAGGGCTTCCTGTTTCTCTAGATTGATTTTGTTGCCACAAAATGGTAGAATTTCACCACGGGACACTTCTGGTGGACAAGTGCAGTGTCTATTTTTAATCTCTTTTACACATATACATTTAGACTTAGTTCAGATTACAACAATGTCGGAAACCTTTAAATAAAAATGTAAAACTGACAGTTGTGAGAGTTACTTTTTCTAAAATTGGTGAAATTTGACCGTGATAATGAGTTAATGCAAGGAAAATTACATTGCTGTCTTTTTAGAAGACAATTTGTTATTGATGTGTATTAAAATGTCATTAACTACGTGATTTCTTGAATCACTCAGGCTTCCTTCAATACCGTTAAATTTAGTCAATTTGGAGGTGATTTAAGGGTTTCAAAAGGACATACGGTGCGTTATTTCTTCGGACCAGACTAGTTTGAAGAAATGGCGACCTTTCAATTCTTAAGAGCCCAGATGTTTCTTCTAAACTGGTTAAGGAGCTTTATAAGATCAGTTTTATAACGATAAGCGGCCTAAGTAAAAAAGCGCGGTTTTAATGCACTTTAAACTAAAGATCCAACTTAATGAGACTCAAAATACGATATGGATATGGCAAAATTCTGTTTTCAGGTTAGGAATTCTCCCGCCAAGGGATGGCAGTTTACACCAACCAAGCCGGAGCTGTTGGGTCAACCACGCCCGACTATTCCAAAGACGCCGCTCAAATGTTTCAAAGTAAGCAAATCATTTATCTAGCATTGGCCAAAGCAAACTAATTCACATGGACAGAATTCGCTGCAATTACTTTTTGTTGTGCTTAAAACGACGAATATGGACGATACAATTCTAAAATTGCGAATTCGAAAATATAAAGTGGGCATAGCCACCTCATTCGACAACTATTTAAGAACGGACAAGCGTGAACGTTTTTAAACACACAAGCGCTTCAAATTAGTTTGAGAATTCAGCATTGACAGCTAAACAACAGCTAAATACTCCTTTAATATTAGAAAGCGACATAGCGACTGCTAAATATTATGCGTCCACGTTTTAGTCCTTATATGCCATGCTCTGAAACAATTCGAAAACCCTTGGCATTGACAGCCATAGAAGTGCGGCGGCTGGAACTAACCCGTCGTGGCATGTAAACTTCATACGCGGCTTTGTCCAAAGTAGAAATCGAGTCCCAACCAAAAAAACTAAATCTGAATTAGGAATAAGATGAGATTTTGATTTTCAGAATGTTGACCATTCAGGCATTTTGGCCGCACAACTCAACCTCGAGGAGCATCATCGCGCCGAAGAGGACGCGCTGCATAAAGAACTCGATGGGTCTCGTGCGGAGGAATTGAACTGTTTCCAGAAGTCATTCAACGCCACCGTGAGTCTCATAATTTTACGAGTTCGTTTATGGATTCACTATAATCATAACTAGAATAGGTTTTCTATCTCCATTTCTATTCAATGGACACCAATGGGCGCCAATGCTAAATCATGGCCAGATTTGGGTCTTCCAATGGCCATACACAAGGC
Organism: Phoronis australis; assembly: GCA_002633005.1. NCBI lineage: Eukaryota > Metazoa > Phoronida > Phoronidae > Phoronis > Phoronis australis. The sequence continues at coordinate 112,279 of NMRA01000543.1, forward strand.
AATTTGTAGGTTGTCTCAAAATATGTTCACAAAATATTCTTAAATAGTAGTACAAGAATGTGGTTTTACAGTGAGCTACTGGTGTTTCTATCATACCAGAAATTCCAAAGTTTGATGCTAGTGAAGTGTAAGCGATAGACAAAGCGCCACATTTGACATTTATGGCATGCAATAAAAACTCCCGACTTTGGCACAAACCCAACCAGTTGTGCAGCTCAAAGCATATAACGAGGATTCCTCTTCAAAGCTAATGTTCCTAAAAGCAGTAAAAATGAATTACCAAGTAACCATTTTGATGATTTATTGAGTTAAAATTCCTTAGAATTTGAACTAATTTTACTGTAGCATTATACCGTACACGTTAAGTGGAACATGTGGACCGGCTGCTAGTGTCAGCCATGATGAGGCTGGAAAACCCATTCGCTGTAATTTCTGTGCCTCGCAAAAGAAATCTCGGAATTCTTGGAATGCTAAAACACCATTAATTTCGAGTAAATCCGGTTTTTGGCGTTCCCATTTCAGTTTATTTTTTGTTAACATTTGGGACAGCCTATAAGTTCATCTGTATATAAGAGCAACGTAAAATGGCAGAGAAGGGGGGCGGACCCACTGGATCCGCGCCTGATGAAATGTTTTAAGGAACGAATATTTAAAAGTCTGTTAAGATACATGTTATAGTCGTTTTTTAGATGGTGTTGATTTTATTTCTGAATACTTTATCATCATGTAGCCCCTTTAATAATTTACTTATCCATTTAAGTAAATTATTGCAAGGGAAGTCCACTTGAACCTATTGACAAACTGCCAGGTTACCCAACCAGACCAAAGAATATTTGAATCATTTCGTACAGGACATTAAGCCACCGGCAAGAAAGAAATCAAAAAGGTTGCTCAGCAACAAAGACACCATTCAGGAGAACGTGGTGAAATGCGCTGCAGGGGAGACAACTTACGAAGAAAAACGAAAAAGTCTACTGGAGAAAATCGAACGCGAAGAAACAAAAAGAGTGGCGATAATGATAGAAAAGCACAGCAGAGAAATGTTAGACTTAATAGCCCAAACTGTAAGTAATGGAAATATTTAATGGGCCCCATGCCTTTTCCCTTTCAGGAATAATTGAACGACCAGCAGGTGTGATATCAGGTCCGCATTAACAGGCAAAGAGTATACGGTACATCAGTCAATAATTATAAGAGAAAATCATGCGAAAATCAGAGGATAAGATTTTTGAAAACTCTTTATATTTCTTAGGCAACAGCTACCATCTTTAACTTTTTGCAGTTGGACGTTACGTAAAACCCGTCTTATAGTTTTGAATAGAAATGGGTAAGTCCCGATCAAGCTAGCAAACTGACGTGCGTTCAATAGACGCTAGGACCTACGCTAGGACCAAACTAAAACCTAGTCAAAGTCACGTGCTCTTATTTAAAATGCAAGGCAACATCTCACGTAATCTCGCGAAGTCTTGCTTTTTTACGAGGTCCTAGCGTTACTGAACGGGAGGCAGGTCTCCACTGCAATTGTTGAAGCTGTAATGTTGAATTATGGGAAAGATTTCTTGCCACTTGTGCCTCGCTAACGTCATGCATTTATGGAACGTAACCCTCCTGTTTGCGTCTTTACGTGTCGTTATTTTTCACTGTAGGAAAATTCCATGGACACAACGCATCCTGATGTTTCGGTTGTACCTGATGTTCACCCTCCTCAGTACAGCAAATACGACTTGTATTTTAGCGAGACACTATTCCAAGATATTGACGATCTCGCTGAGGAGGTAGGAAGTCGGCGCTCTAAAAGTTCCAGTGGTGTGCATTGTCATTGTTACTTTTGATGATATTTTTTAACCACGTCTACTACCGATTTACAGCCTGTGCAACTTTAGGGTTATCCTTGGTTTGATTTTATAAACAAACGCGTTGATCAGTTCATATGAGTTCTGATATAAAATCTGTTCACGCAGTCATCTATATGTGTCTGCATTGCTGCCATTTATTAGTATTATTATTTCATACACCATATTTTAATAAATTTAAGGACAGATACACAGCCCAGACGAGCTCTCACACTGCGCATGTGCCACGCAAAACGGAAAGGTCCAATTCTACTTAAAGTGTTCACTTTTGGTATCAAAATGCTTTGAGGAAAAAAGTAACCCGCGTCTGTTTCTCGTAATTAGACATTTTATTCTAAGACTAGGCAAATGTATATTTGAGCTTATTGAACGTGATTTGTGCATAGGAAATGAAAGTTCCTCTTCCATTCCAGATTGCTAAATCGGAGCCTACCACTTTCACGGAACTTGTTCACGACCTTACCAGTGATTGTGAAAGTGAACTGGAAAAAGCACGGTAAGCATTTTTAGCTAACACACGGCTTACATAGAATCTCCAATAGATACCCTATTGATGAATGTAAGGGCGATTGTTCGCTACCACGTTTCAAACGAATAGCTGAAAAGTAGTATTTTCTTCTCGGAACCCTGTTGATTTCGCAGTGGTGAAATCGGCAAGCGAGAGCCTTTTCAAATTCTTAAAATCGCGGATTCATCGACATGGCCTGAAGAATATACATGGCGCTCCAAGGGACTTGACAATTACGAGTAAATGGCGAAAAGTTTAGTCATGACTTGACGCCATCAGTATGTGAACATTTCTGGTTTATTTTAACACAAATTTTTTTCAAATTATGCTCGAATTGGTAAGTCCTGACGGCCCATCTGGAAATGACGGATCAGATAGCAAACTGGCAAATCAATCCAAATATTTAATTTGACCCATTAGCATAAAATGGCGGAAAATAGCAATATCTAATGTTTATGTATTTTGTCTATTTAGACCTGTCAATACAAATATCAGAGTCAATATAACAGCTTTACCCTTGTTTTATTTTAGAGCCATTTTCCGCTGGATAACATGTAAAGATTTAAACAGCATGGACTTCAGTGAAAACACTGATCCGTCCTCGCCACAGGGTTTGCTACAGGGTATTAAGACACGCAAAGAGAGTTATCACCAGCTGTTTAAGCGACTCTGCAGGTAGGTTCATTAACTTGGCTGGTTGTGAATGCGATTGATATTTGTGAATATGAAAAATTGCGAACGTTACGTCACCTGCAACGTTTTTTTTTTTTGCTTCTAGAAACGCACTAATACCTTTGCGAAAACGTGTCCGCGACTGTCTTAGTTACGACTGGGCTTAAGATCTGTGGAGAGTTTCGGGAATATTGTTAGTGCCCAATGGACGCGCCTAGACTAGAGAACGCGTACACACAGTCATACAAATTGCCCGAATACTGTGAAACGCGCTCTGCGGTGTGTGTCATATGAGACATAAATCGTTTTGTGTTTTATACCACATCATTTACTTTAACTAAAACCTTCGCAAATGAAACCATTTTCTTCTCATACATCATGCATTTTTAAAATGTCTATCTGTTTATGTTCTCATCTGCATTGGCCATGAAATCACGTATTTGCTTGCATGTAATATTTTTCTTGTTTCTTGTTTCTAGCTACGTTGGTCTTCACTGTGAAATAATAAAACCTTCGCAAGTGAAACCATTTTCTTCTCATACATCATGCATTTTTAAAATGNTGGCGCTCCAAGGGACTTGACAATTTCGAGTAAATGGCGAAAAGTTTAGTCATGACTTGACGCCATCAGTATGTGAACATTTCTGGTTTATTTTAACACGAATTTTTTTCAAATTATGCTCGAATTGGTAAGTCCTGGCGACCCATCTGGAAATGACAGATCAGATAGCAAACTGGCAAATCAATCCAAATATTTACTTTAACTCATTAGCATAAAATGGCGGAAAATAGCAATCTAATGTTTATGTATTTTGTCTATTTAGACCTGTCAATACAAATATCAGAGTCAATATAACAGCTTTACCCTTGTTTTATTTTAGAGCCATTTTCCGGTGGATAACATGTAAAGATTTAAACAGCATGGACTTCAGTGAAAACACTGATCCGTCCTCGCCACAGGGTTTGCTACAGGGGATCAAGACACGCAAAGAGAGTTATCACCAGCTGTTTAAGCGACTCTGCAGGTAGGTTCATAAACTTGGCTGGTTGTGAATGCGATTGATATTTGTGAATATGAAAAATTGCGAACATTACGTCACCTGCAACGTTTTTTTTTGCTTCTAGAAACGCACCAATACCTTTGCGAAAACGTGTCCGCGACTGTCTTAGTTACGACTGGGCTTAGGATCTGTGGAGAGTTTCGGGAATATTGTTAGTGCCCAATGGACGCGCCTAGACTAGAGAACGCGTACACACAGTCATACAAATTGCCCGAATACTGTGAAACGCGCTCAGATCAAACTCTGCGGTGTGTGTCATATGAAACATAAATCGTTTTGTGTTTTATACCATATCATTTACTTTAACTAAAACCTTCGCAAGTGAAACCATTTTCTTTTCATACATCATGCATTTTTAAAATGTCTATCTGTTTATGTTCTCATCTGCATTGGCCATGAAATCACGTATTTGCTTGCATGTAATATTTTTCTTGTTTCTTGTTTCTAGCTACGTTGGTCTTCACTGTGAAATAATAAAACCTTTGCAAGTGAAACCATTTTCTTCTCATACATCATGCATTTTTAAAATGTCTATCTGTTTATGTTCTCATCTGAACTGGCCATAAAATCACGTATTTGCTTGCATGCTATATTTTTCTTGTTTCTTGTTTCTAGCTACGTTGGTCTTCACTGTGAAATAATACAGGGTCACTCTAAAGGTGTTGGCTACAAGCCAGGTCAGCAACTCAGTAAACGATTCAAGAACTCTTGGACGGCTGTTAACATTGAAGGACATTGGCGATTCGTGAACTGCCAGTGGGGCTCCAGACACACGAAGACCTCGGCTTATAGGGACTTTGATGCTCAGCTGTCATACAAGCAAGATGAGTTTTACTTTCTCACCGATCCGGAGGAACACATTTATCAGCATTTTCCCATCGATCCGAAATGGCAGCTACTTGAACGTCCTATAACGCGAGAAACGTTCATTGGTCTTCCGGTAGTGAAGTCTCCTTTCTTTAATAACCGCTTTCAATTTCCTGAAAGACAGAAGGCTGTACTATACACGGCGCATGGCGAGGCGTCGTTCAAAGTTCGACTCCCAGCATACAAAAACCTGTGTGGAAGGTTGAGATCTTTTGACGGCAGCATCAGAAACAGTGCTCTCGAAGGACTAGTCATGATCGATATAGAAAATTATGTCGCCAGAGTACGAGCTACGCCACCCGCTATAGGAAGATATACTCTCGATCTCTACGTACAAGACCCTTCATCCCCTGCCGCATTAGAAACAGCTTGCACATTTCTAATCCGATGCTCTAGCGTAAAAGAAACTCCCACCTATTATCCAGACGCGGCCTATTTTGGCCCTACTCCACTTTTCTCCGACATGGGCCTTGGTCTGGGACGGGAAAACCCAAACGCTACTTTCGTTACCGATAACGGTGAGCTGCGGCTGCGGTTCGAGATGAAGGAAAGTCTGAAAATGCGTGAAACGCTCTCGTTTTACAGACCTAAGAAGCGAAATCTGGTAGACTTGGAAAAGTGCACGATTCCAGTTGAAAAACGCAGCCTGTTTGTTGAATATCTAATTCGATGTCCATCTGCAGGTTGTTTCCTCTTCTCACTATTTGCCGCCCCGGAAAGTGCAGATTCTAAGCTCGATTTCTCCTTCACACCAGGTGAATTGCGTTGTGTTTACAGGGCTCTCATCACTTCCAAAAGCACGAAACAAACTCACAATTCTTTCCCGAATTTGTCCCAGAAATGGTGGAGTGATGCAAAATTAGTGTCCCCGCTCTCTGGAGAGCTGGATATTCGAAGTCATGTGAATTTCAAAGTTGATGTGGCGTCCGCCAATGATGTATGCGTCGTCATCAACAAATCTTGGAGTCATTTAGAGCGTCATGACAATTTTTGGAGTGGGACACGTTACACTGGAGTCCAACCAGGAAAAGTGAGGCTTTATGCTAAGTTTGAAGAAAAGGGGACTTATAAGCCTCTTGTTGAATATGTTTTAAATAAAGCCACAGCATTTTAAAATGCACAGCTTCAAAGTCTAACCGGATCACCAATTTCGAGCTTGTTGTATAGATTAGAATTTCCACCGAGTACATGATAGAATGAGTATATTTTTTGAAGGTATTTGAGCAGAATAATTGGTTTGGCTTATGCATGCGCGCACCCAGGGGGGCTCGGGGGGCCATTTGGCGAAGTGGGCAAAAAAGTCCGCCTCCGAGAAACAAAAAGTCCGAGAAAATGAGACAAAACTCCCCTAAACAAGCAATTCAAAGTGGTGCCCCCGTGTTTTTTTTTCCACTTTTTTTTTTTAGTCCACCCGCCTTTTTGTTACCAAAAGGTCCACAACGGCAAGAATTCGCCGGAGCCCCCCATATTGAAGGCTGGGAGCGCGCATGTTATGTAGACCTACATGTTAAATATACTTGTCTTACTTTATTCTTGTAAAAAGATAATCGATAGCCTGGATCCATAACTTTAACCCTAATTAACGCCATCACTTATTATACCCTTTTAAGAATAGCATTGGTGACTGGTGATCTTGTTGCGTTGTAGAGGAACCTGAGCTTCAAATAAACACATACTCGTTGAAGGCAGCTTTGTTGAAAATTTCTTGGAGATCAGAAATTTGTGATGGCACAACTAACAAAAATATAGGCCTTTCTTGCAAAGGCTGACTACTACACTCATAGTTCCGTTATCGCCCGTAGCTGCCTGGTAGAGCGCGTGTGCATACAGATTGTTTCAAATAACACTGTGAAAGGAAAGTTGAAACGCATTTCTGACGACAAGACGTGAAAAACGTCTCTCTAGGCAATTCCTGACATGCAAGGAACTGGCGTTATGAAAACCCGATACTTTTACTCGAGCTGATAGCCCGGGGGCTGGGAGCTAGGTTTTTCAACGAATTCGGACCTTCACGGATTTATGGATGTCTAGCCTATTCTTAGACCGTTCGTCGACACAAACTGACCAGTTGGTTGCATGAAATTATTTGCGTGCAGAAATAACGTTACGGCGAAATTCAGTTTTCTAGAGATAACATGCATCGTATGAGTTAGATTTTTCACGTCAGTGAAGGAATGTCGCGTTCATAGACAACACCCTAGACAGGGCGCACGCGCTACTGGAGCTGTATTATGATGTCACATTTTTCCCATGTATGGGTGCACGGAGGTTGTTACCGACCGGTGGTAATACTAATGAGATAAATATAACAGCTTTCGGCGGTGCAGCGATAGACTGAAGACTGGTTCGAGTTAATCACTTTATTAATATTGACCGTGCGAATACCTGTTTAGAAGTTGTCGTAAATAACACCCCAATTAACAGATTGACTCAAACAAAATTTCTTGTGATAATAATAGGCAATAAGATATTCTGAAAAGAACATGTGACTTATATTCGTTACAGACGTCAATGCCAAATTTAACGTGTAAATCTCACATTTCCTCGGCGCAGTTCCGTAGGGCTTGACCTAGGCTCGGCAAAGCATATTTTTTAAAAGAAATTTTAACTTCTTTCTGACGGTAGTGCGGAAATTAATTCCTTCGACCTGTCACAAAGCCTGGAGGTTATTCATATTGAAAATGTGCCCGCTGGCAAGTACCAAAAATTACCGTGAGACTCCTTTTTGGGGGTGCCAGGTCTGTTAATTCTCACCAACTTTTGCTGGGTGGATTTTTCTATTGGAAGATGCCTTAATTATGCGCCTTTTGTGGAGCTGAGGCCAGTGCAGAGGGCCTTTTGCGGGGCCGAATTGGAAAATATAGGGACCTATTGGAACATGCGCGAATTCCCAAAAACTTACTGAAAAAGGACTGCCTACTGCAGTTTTTGGTACATACCTGCAATATGAGTGACCCCCAGGGACACAAAGACAATAAAAAATGATGCCATGGTCAGAAGCAACGTTTCTGACCTTTTGTTTGTAACAGAGCCACTTGGCATAAGCGGCCATTGACTTGAAATTGCTGGTGAGCAAAATACTCTATTACGTTACTCCAATTTAACTATGATTATTTCTAGACGGAAAAGGTTTTACCGTTTACCTTTGTTGTCATAGTCGTCATCATCCGGAAACCTGACGGGCTAGTCAAACATGCTCGCTCGAAAAACAATGACGTTGTGACGCTCAGCCATGAAGCGGGGCTTCGTTGGCCTCGGTTTAAGCAAGGAATTAAAGGACACATTAACTGAATAGCAGCTCGCAACTGACGTTTAATCAATCACAAGCTTTTCATAAATTCTTGAACGAAATTCAGCCCTTGATATGGACTCGTTGCGCAGCCTGTCAGAAAGACACAATATATGTAACAAACTTAGAAAATATTTACACTGGTGCACAGTACTAGTTTAAATTTCAAGATCAATCACAATTAAATTCACAAAAAAATTATACATATAAGAAATACAATAAAATAAAATAAAAGCTACGTGTGTTTTTTAATACTGGAGTAAATTTAATTACAATACAGGATTAACTGCCTCTTTACCTTTCGCCACTTTGAAAAACAGCGTCCTCTGTTGTTCGACCAGCGGCAAAAATACAGCTACCATGCAAAAAAAAACAAATGAGTTAACTTGACGATAATGAACATTATATATGAGCATGTGTGTGTGTGTGCGTGCACAGGCGCGTGTATGTGAGTATGTCTATATAATATGTACACACTGGTGACCTAAAGCCATGAATATAAGCATAATAAGCAGCTGACTACCCAATGTCCGTTAGCAACTGCTCATGTGATGTCATGGACATATAGGCCTTATCAGTCTTCCCAAATATACGTGTTTTGGCAATCTTAATCCTTGTTTGAATCCGTAAGCAGAGTTTTGAAACGGTTGCTGATATCGCCGGTCATTTTGAATGAGGCCCCTAAAGTCGTGACCGTTTCGTTTGGACGGAAATGCACGAAGTAAGACCATACAAGTCAACTACAGTACTTACAGTTACTCTTGACGACATAAAAATGCATTGCATTGTTTACTAATTCAGTTTCAATTAAAATAAATTGTTATATGTTGTGCACTCAACTTTGATGTGCACAGACGTTTTCAATGAGGTTTTTCACGTAAAACGCTAAGAACTCAGCATCAATTATCTCTCTGTATTTTATTGCTTTGGCCTTACAAAACTTGATCGACCTTGGGACGTATTGATACATTGTTCAAGCTACTCCTGTAGTCTCAGCTACTCCTGGAGCGCGTGTTTGAGTAAATCTGAACGATGAATATTTTCGAAAATATATCCCAAAATGCACAAAAAGTGAATTAGTGAAATATGTGTTTTTAAGATACATTTGAAAAAAGAAGCCACTCATTCACTGTTTGATATCATATTGTGAGTACCAACGTCCGGGTATTCGTTTGATGTTCGTAAGCAGACGAACGTTGGAAACTTCAACGCCAGATGTCGCGGGACTGTGCATAAAAGGAAATGACGGAGATGCGTTCATGACGTTAGGGCACTCACGACTTTAGGACATCTGACGGTATATTTATCACACTTTAGTAGGCGATGTTTCGGCCGTGAATGCCAATCCGTTGTATTTTAAGATGAGTGAACTTCCTACCATGGGGTTAGGAGATCCACAGGCGATTTCGCCGACACTCGGGAATGAATGGTCGTTCGCTTAAACATAAAACAGGCTTGTTGTCGTACTCGCCGAATTATTCCATTTTAAAGTTATGCTCTGCCATGGGTTTGATTTAACTCTCACTAATATATAGTATTGGTTGAATCGAAAGTTTTCTTTAATTTGTGCCGAGTTGTTTCAAATGTAGGCCTACATTGCTTTTCGGCAGTAATTTTTTATGGCACCTTCGGTCGTCTTATGCTGCTCCAGTTTGTATGAGCAAAAGCAACACGCAGAAAAAGGCCTCGGAAATAGTGGGAAGTGGTTACAACAATTATAGATCAACAACAGAATAGTTTTAGTGGTATCGACTAGATTGGATCAAAATTTCAATTTTGGAAAAATTTGAAATGTAAACAGTAAAATAACAAGAACTTGAAAATTAGACATAACATACTAACTGTGCTGTACGTAATGTGCCATAAGCCCACGTAGCCGCAGCCAACCACCTTTTGGCATTTAAACATAACGCAGATGGGAGCAACGGGAAAACGCCGTAATGTATCAGTAAATCCGTAACAGCGAAATAAAACAACACGTTTTTATAAGAACTCGGTGTATTTTTAAGGGTTTTACATCGATGTTTGATGATTTATTGGTGTTAAACGATGAATTCAAGCGATAAGCTGACACCACTAAACCGTGTTTTGATCTGCTGAACAGACTGCGTGTGAAACCAATTACGTCATTGGATAATTTCAACACCTCCGTCTGCCGTCAGGTGTCAGGTAACAACCGAACCTGCCGTTATCGAGTAGAACTACTCCATCTAAATTGATACACAACAGATTGTTTTTTGGCATTCTCCTTTAAGCTTACGGTATCGATGCACTGACTGCTGTGCTGGCGACAGCACTGTTGCCGAATATTCCCGTGCGCGTGACCATGATACCGGTCCTGTACAATTTATTTCAACTGAAAAATGTGAAATTGAAGTGGCGTGGACATGACAGTGATAAGCAGTCATTTTGTTCTATTCTGGGCATCTTGGACCCCAAAACGTAAGCGATGGGATCAGGGAGTTGAACTGGCGAGCACGAAGTCAGGCATATTTGCGATCGGCTTGGGTTGGCTGCCACTACGGCAATCACGGTTCGTAAGAAACGGAGGAGACGGTTCAGTAGAGCAGACAACCTACTGGTACGTCAGTCATGCACGTATTTGCATGCAATGTTTTCCTTGTTTCTAGCTACGTTGGTCTTCATTGTGAAATAATACATGGTCACTCATGAAATGTTGATTACAAGCCTGGTCTGCAACTCAGTAAACGAACTCGTGGACGGCTGTTAATTGAAGGACATTGGCGATTCGTCAACTGCCAGTGTGGCTCGATCCAAACACACACGAAGACCTCCGCTTAGGCCGGGGGACTTTCGCTCAGCTGATACAAGCATGATGAGCTCAACGATCCGGAGGAAAACATTTATCATCATTTTCCGTCGATCATGGCAGCTATACCAGGGGCGGATCCAGGATTTTGAGTTAGGGGGACCAGGGCACAGGTCCAACCAGAATTTCGGCAGATGCGCGCGCCCAGCCTAAATTGTAGAGATGCAGGGGTCTCGAATTTTTGGGTTGGCGGACCTTTTGACTAAAACAAATAAAAAAGGGAAACGGGGTTTGCTGTTTATTCACCCCCGAGCGCCCCGAGTTGCACGCATGTGCTAGTCAGCGATTCGCACCTGGACTGCCAAATGGTATCTCGTAGAATTATTATTTTAGGGGGGACCATGGCCCCTTGCCCCCCCCCTAAATCCGCTACTGTAGGCTATACTTGAACGTCTTATATCGCGAGAAACTGTCTTTAGTCTTCCGGTAGTGAAGTCTCCTTTCTTTAATAACCGCTTTTAATTTTTTGAAAGACAGAAGGCTGTAACACGGCGCCAGGCGTCGTTCAAAGTTCGACTCCCGTCATACATTGTGTGGAAGATTGAGGTCTTTTGACGGCAGCATCAGAAACAGTGCTCTCGAAGGACTAGTCATGATCGATACAGAAAATTACATCACAAGAGTACGAGCGACGCCACTCCCTATATAGGCAGATACTCTCGATCTCTACGTGCAAGACCTTTCATCCCCAACCGCATTAGAAGCAGCTTGCACATTTCTAATCCGATGTTCTAGTGCAAAAGAAACTCATACCTATTTTCCCGACGCGGCCTATTTTGGCCCTACTCCTCTTTTCAAAGAATGGGCCTAGGTCAGTGGGACGGGAAAACCCAAGCGCTCTCGTTTTACCGACCTAAGAAGCCAAATCTGTTAAACTTGGAAAAATGCACGATTCCAGTTGAAAAACAAAGCCTGTTTGCCACGGTCATATCTGATTCGATGTCCATCTACAGGCTATTTCCTTTTCTCACTATGTTGCCGCCCCCGAATGTGGAGATTCTAAGCTCGATTTCTCCCTCGCACCAGGTTAATTGTGTTGTGTTTACTGGGCTCCCGTCACGTGCAAGAGCACGAAACAAACTCAAGTCCACTTTTTTCAGAAAGTGTCTCAGAAATTTAAAATAGATGCAAAATTAGTATACCCGTTCTAGCTAGACACGTGAATTTCAAAGTTGGTGTGACGTCCGCCAACGATGTCAAGTAGTATGTCGTCATGATCAACAAATCTTGAAGTCATTTAGAGCGTCATGACAAATTTTGTAGTCCGTCATGTTACATTGAACTCCAACCAGGAAAAGTGGGGCTTTATGCTACGTTTGAAGAAAATGGAACTTATAAGCGTCGTGTTGAATACGTTCTAAATTCAACCACAGCATTTTAAAATGCACTGAAAGCCTCAAAGTCCAACCGAATCTCCCATTTCGAGCTTGTTGTACAGATTACTTAGAATTTCCGCACTGTGCATTGTAGACTGAATCTATTTCTTGCAGATGTTTATGTAAACCTACATATAAAATATACTTGTCTTACATTCTTTTTGTAAAAATATTATCGATGGTGTGCATCCATAACTTTAACTGTAATTAGCATCATCACTTATTTCACCCTTTTAAGCATTGCACGGTGATCATTTTGCGTTGTAGAGGAACCTGAGCTTTAAATAAACACGTACTGGAGATAAGAAATTTGTGATGGCGCAAATAAAAACCAAGTGTACTCCTTGCTTGCAAATAGTTCCATTATCCCCCGTATAGCTGCCTGGCTGCGCGCGTGCGCATTCTGATTGTGGAAATCACACGAACTGCAAACACTCTGTGACCGAGTTGAATAGCAGTTCTGACGTGAAAAATCGCCCACGAGACCATTCCTGAGATGCAGCGAACTGACGTTGTGATAATCCGACACTTTTACTCCAACTGAGAGCTCAGCCCGGGGGTTGGGAGCTAGTTTTTTCACTACACGAATTCAGACTTTCACGGAATTATGGATGGCTAGCCTTTCATTCTTAGGCCGTTCGTTGACAAAAACTGATTAGTTGGCCGCATGAAATTATTTCCCTGGAGAAATAAACCTTACCGGTACGGCAACATTTAATTTTAGTTAGAGCCAATTGGTATAAGCAATCATCTTAACTTGAAATTGCTGCTGAACAAAAATACTCACTGTATTGCGTTACTACAATTTAGTTATGATTGTTTCTAGACGGAAAAGTTTAAAGATTTGACCGTTTTATTTTGTTTTTTCATATTCGTCATCCTCCGAAAACGGAAAGTCCGGTCAAAGACGCCCTCTGTTCTAACCGTACTCTGATGTAGCATGAAGCGGAGATAAGCTAGCCATAACTTCGAATTTTCACTTCAACATTAACGCGACATTGCATTTTTATAATCCATTTAGTACGAGCTCACAACTGACGTTTAATCAGTTACAAGCTTATCATAAATTACGTGTATAGATACTCCGAAAGAGTTTGGGTACTCATCATCAAGAAGCAAACACAGTATTTGAAACAAAACTGATAAACATTTACACTGGTGCGCAGTACTATTTTGATTTTAAGATCAACCACAATTAAATTCACGATACTTTGGCAATTTAAGAAACATGATAATAATATAATAAAAGGTAAGCGTTTTATTTTTTAATAATCGAGTAAAATTAATTACAATACAAGAGTAACAGCCTCGTTACGTTTGCCACTTTTAAACAACAGCGCCCTCTGTTGTCCACCAGCGGCAAAAATATACCACCTCAAACTTGATGATAATGAGCATTATAAATTATATGTGCGTGCGCGCGCGTGTATGTGTGTGTGTGTGTGTGCGTCCGTGCTTACGTGTTCGTATGCGTGGGCTTGCGCGTGCCTTCACTGGTGCGTGGTTATCTCTTCCTGCTATAGTATATATTTCAAACGTCCTGATTACATTCTTACGCAACAGTAGGTCTAAAACAATCGGTTCGAGCACAATTGAAATGACCGGGAGGTGATTACCACGCATGAAATGGTTTGGTTAAAAGTAGTCCAGAAGTTTGATCCCTGCTCCTGTCTGCACGGACGCGGAAGTTCCGCCATTTCCAGAGTTGAATTAGTGACGTGAATCCAGGTACACTTCAGAACAAGTGGAATTTGGAGAGATACAAAAAGTCCTAGAAAACGATATAAAAGTCCACTAAATTTTTAGTCGACCGACTAATTTGTTAGTAAAGGGTCCACATCGCCAAGAATTCGAGCCGCTCCCCACATATTGAAAGCTGGGTGCGCGCATGACACATATCATCCGTCAGGATTCTGGTAATCATTGTGTAAGGGAGTCGTAAAATCTCAATGTGGATTGGCGTTCTCCTCTACATACCGGCAGTCATTACTCAGTGCAAGCACAAATCAAAGGCTTACCATGTGGCGAGACCGTCTCGTCTCGTTTACAACAGCCGAAAAACGTGGAAATCGACGATATTTCACAAGTCCACTAGAAAATATTTATTCGAGAAAAGGAATCAGAAAAATTCAAAAGCAGAAATGTTCGCTCGGATGGTTTTGATGCCAGATATAGAAAGATAACGTGCCTTTTTCGTCTGAAAATACCGCTGGTAGTTACAATCAAAAGGAATCTGACCAGATCTAATATAAGATAATATACGACGTGTTAATTTGGCTTACGAAGTAAAAGAATCGAACGATTTTAAGGTCGACACAGTTTGCCACAGTTTGCCACAGTTTGTGATTAATTCATAAAACATTTGAGTAAATAACAATTTATTTAATTTCGAGTAAGGCAATCTTACTTTGAGTTTTGTCATAGTGTTAGATAAAGTGCGGGACTTCATATTTCGCAATGACGTGTTAGTCAACTGCAGTTATTGCAGGGCTTGGAATTTTCCTCTTTTAAGAAAATTTCCTCTTTTTTGGTTTCTATTTTCTCTTATTCAGGGTGTTCCATCGAAATGGGAATCCCGGTTTAAAACAAATAACCCAGAGTCGAAAACAAACTCCCGCAAGCACCTTCAAATCGGTTAACCAGCCCGAAAAACACGAACCCCGACCTTTAAGCAGGACTCACTCCAGTGATCGGACAGGAAACCCGAAAAATTCTCCGAGGATCCTATTTCGATGGATCACCCTGTTACTTGATTTTAAGTTTCCTCGTTTTTCGACTCTTTTGTCATTATTTTGACTTCATTCATACAACACGAACCTATTTGTGGAACGATACATCACTTGGAAAATTTTCCTTTTTTTATCGTTAGTCATTCCAAGCCGTGGCGTGACTCAGCTAAAATCTAGCCAAAGTCACGTGTTCTCACTTAAAATACATGGCAATTTCTAAAGTAATCTCGCAAAGTCTTCAGTTGTTTTTAGCGAGGTCCCAGAGTTACTGAACGGGAGCCTGTTTTGAATGTATTTAAGAAGATTCTCCCTTCTTAGTTCATTCAAATGAACTAAACTTGTTTCACAATGCCAACATACCAATTATTCAATGAATCTTTTAAACGTGGACTAATGCCTTCTGACTGGTATAAGGCAATTATAATCCGGATACCTAAGAATTCTACACACGACCCTAGGTTACCTTTGAACTACCGTGGGATTAGTCTTCTTTATAATATTTATAAAATCTTCAGTGCTGTGTTGAATAATAGAATTTTGGGTTTCTGTGAACAGAACAATATTTTAGTTGACGAGCAAAATGGTTTTCGAAGCACAACGGTCCTCTATTGAACACTTATACGCCCTGTCATCTATTATTCAAACAAGAAAGTCGTCTAACCTTTCTACATTTGTGACATTTGTGGACATGAAAAAAGCTTTTGACTGGATAAACCATGAACTTTTTTATAAATTACTGCAAAATAATATTGATGGTTGAATGTATGATGCAATTCTGATTCGTATGATTTACAGAAGTCCGTTGAACTGTATACGATTAAATGGCACTTTGTATAGTGGTTGGTTCACTCCTGAAAATGGTGTCCGTCAGGGGGTCGTTTTATCACCGACACTCTTTGCAAATGACTTAGCTCCGGATATTAAAAAACTGGTACAGGTGTCCAATGTGGCCCGAACAATATTTCAGTGGTTCTTTATACCGACGATATTGCACTGAGAATGAAAATGAAATGCAAGATATGTTCAAGGTTTTAAACAACTGGTGTAAAAGTGGGAAATGGTTGTGAACATGGCACAAATTATGTTGTCCATTTTTGAGCTAGGCCTAAGTCTATGCCTAGAAGCAATTTTGAATTTATTTTGAACAGTGTCATCAGTTATAAATCCTTATACAAATTTTAAGGCTGCATTCTGGATCAACACCTTGACTTCAAAGGAAATTCGAATACGTTATCTGAAGCTTCTGGTAGAGCGTTAGGGAAGATATGCTTAACATTCCGTGATAACAAGAATCCAGGATTCGAAACGTTTAAAACATTATTTAATTCGTGTGTGGCACCAATTTTGGATTATGGGTCATCTGTTTGGGGTTACAAAAATTTTGGCAATGAGGAAAATATTCAAAACAGAGCTATGCGTTTTTATTTAGGGGTCAACCGATTTACAGCCACTCATGCTGTTAGTGGCGATATGGGGTGGGAATATGCTGCGTCTCTGGAACAAACTAGTAACCACAGGTGGTGAGAGGTTACTGAAGAAGGTATTTCTATGGGACTACTCTGTTGGTAGAAAGGGTTGGATAGACGGAATCGAAAATTTGTTTAACATAACTGGCATGCAATTCTGTTTTCAAAATTTGACAACGTGTAACATAGTAGACGCTAGAAACAAACTATTTGAATACGCGAACATGCTTGGGCTGAATCTGTTGTAGCAAAACCAAAGTTAAGAACCTACATTTTATTTAAGCACGAGTTTTTAACTGAACCGTATGTAAAGATTAATTTATCTCGTTCCGAGCCATCTCTTCTGGCTCAGCTTAGAGCAGGAAATTTCCAATTGCACTTGGAAACTGGTCGTTATGTAAACACTCCTGTAAGTGAAAGACTTTGCTTGTGTTGTGATTCTGGTTCTGTAGAGGATGAGCTACATGTTGTGTTTGACTGTTTTCTTTATAACTCACGGAGGTTTATTCTGTTTAATAATGTTTCACTTCAAATCCCGAACTTTGCAGATTTCAGTAGATTAGATACGTTAAAACTGCTATTTTAGTATTTCCCTAGGCAATTTGCTAAATATATCAAGTCTGCTTTTGAACTTAGAAACCGACGCATTTATTGCAGGCCTACATCGGAGTTGTGTGGTTTAAAGTCAGTGACTAATAAGTTCAACTGGGCTGGTACTTATCTCTCTTACGAATGTTCTACCTATAACTGTTTGATTTAATTGTACTTGTCACTATAATAAATAAATACTACTACTGCTACCACTACAACGATCGCGATCTAATGAAATGAAGCCGATCGTGACCTCGACACGTTAGGGCACATTCTTACGTGTCTGGCGCTGTTTAAGGTAAGAAAGTAACCCAAACAAACCCGGTGACCCCCATTTTTATAATTTCACAGTAAATAAGGAATCTCAGTATAAAAACATGTTCAATCGCTAAATGCTCAATACGTTGCCTTTTCTTGTAATCAACGCAGGAGTACGGAGAAGGCCAGCATACCGAAAGCATTTTTCTGACGACCCTGCAAAAGACTTGTCTTAGTTCTGCCTTCTCTTTCATCGAGCAAACACAAACGAGTCAGTGGAAGTGAATGCGGGGTCAAGATGTGGGCCTTGTGTTGGCCTGCTTACACCACTTTTATTGCGTGGACAGCAAGTACACACCAGACGAGTAATAACCAACACGGAAAATGGCGGTCTCACTTCGACATTAAACCAATCAAGTACTAAATGTTACATCAAAAACATTGGGTTCACGTTTAACGACGGTGAAAATGAAACGACGAGCACATTTTACCGCCGACGCATTTATTGATAACTGTTCGAAGTTGTACAGTAATTGTGCAGATCGCCGGAGTGCATAAGCGCGGCGGTTACTTTCAGTAAAAATCGAAAAACAAAAAATCGCTCTCAAAATGAGCAACACGAGTCAGTCCTCCTGCGGTGTAATACAGCAAAAGAACAGCAAAGTGCGATTCAAACATCTTTGCTTTTCGTAAGTGTTTCGATCATGTCCTCGGCTCTTCGTTTTGAAACAACTCTTGAGTCTTCTCCAAAAACCCCTCTTTTTGGCCAAATTCCCTGCAGATGACGATGCATCATTGCTTGCAATCAACTCCACGGCTGATCCAAATTCATCAGCCATCCACGTGTCATCTTCGGACTCGAGATCTGTGTCTGTCCAATGAGTTATTTCGTCATGGGGGACGCAACCGATAGTACTATCGTATGGGTCTTTGTTAAGCGCGCTAAAAACAAAAGGCGCAAATTCATTCCTCTTTTCACCACACAAGACGACACCATTTACTATCCCGGTATCTTCACGACCGGATGCAGGACATACAAATTTGTGAGCATCTGTTAGCCTTTGTCCAGTGCACACTAATTTCTCGTCTGCAGCATCTAGCTGTACTGGTCCATCGCACTTAACCCGCGGCACTATTATCTCGTTTGCAGCATCTACGTGTACTTGTCTATCGTTAATGCTCTTCAGTTTCTGGTTTGCGCCATCTGTTGTTCTGCCTCTTGCATACACAAGTTTCGTATTGGCAGCATTTGCCGGTCCATCGGTCCCGGCCATGCTTTGTTCTTTTACAAAAACTTTTGACCAGTCATTTGCGTCCACCAGCTTTTTGTTGGCAATATTTGTTGCTCTATCGCATGCGACCATTATTTTCTTGTTTGCTGAACCTGACGATCTATCTCCATTGGTCTCCAGTTTTTCTTTAATAGCATGATGTGTTGGGTTATTACTTGTGTTCACCAGTTTTTCGTTGGCAGCATTTGCTGGTCTATTGCACTTGCTCACTAGTTTCTCGTATATAGCATTTACTAGTACTGAGCTATCACTATTGTTCACCAGATTCCCGTTTGTCTTAATAGCTTCAACTGCACTATCGGTCGCGCCCTCATGTTGTGCGTTTGTAGCATCTGTTTGTCTACCTCTCACGTTCACCAGTTTCTTGTTCGCAGCGTCTGTTAGCCTGTTATTCGTGCCCAGCGTTTCCTCGTTTACAATATCTACTGGCTGATCGTTCGCATCCACCAGTTTTTTATTTGCAGCATCTGATGGTCTAAGGGCATTGCCCACCAGTCTCGCATTTGTAACACATACTGGTCCATCGCTCATGTCCACTATTTTTTCATCTGATTTGTCGTTCGTAACCCTTAGTTTCTCGTTTGCTCCACTAATTGCTGGTTCACCGCTATTGGCCAACAGTTTCTCTTTTGTAGCACTTGCTGGTCTACCACTCATGTCGCTCATTTTATCATCTGGTTTGTAGCTCGCACCGACTACTTTGACATTTGCTGCACTTGCTGGTTCGCCTCTATTGGCCAACAGTTTCTCTTTTGTAGCACTTTCTGGTCTACCGTTCATGTCTACCATTTTGTCATCTGGTTTGTCGCTCGTACCGATTATTTTGTCGTTTGCTGCTCTCGCTGGTTTATCTTTATTGGCCAACAGTTTCTCTGTTGTAGCACCTGCTGGTTTGACGCTCACGTCCACCGTTTTTTCATCTGGTTTATCGCTCGTACCGACTACTTTGTCGTTTGCTGCTCTCGCTGGTTTATCTCTATTGGCCAACAGTTTCTCTTTTGTAGCACCTGCTTGTTTACCACTCATGTCCTCCATTTTCTCATCTGGTTTGTCGCGCGTACCCCCTACTTTGTCGTTTGCTGCACTTGTTGGTTTATCTCTATTGGCCAACACTTTCTCTTTTGTAGCACCTGCTGGTTTATCGGTCATGTCCACCATTTGTTCATTTGGTTTGTTGTACGTACCGGCTAGTTTGTTGTTTGCTGCATTTTCCGGTGTATCTATATTCGCGTGTGCTGGTCGTTTACAGGTCGTGTTCACCAGTTCCATGTTCTCAAAATCTGCTAGCCTACCGCCCGGGTACACCAGTTTTTCGTTAGCAGCACCTGTGGGCCTGTTGCTCGTGCTCATCTGTTTCTCAATTGCAACATCTATTAGCCTATCATGTATTTCCACCAGTTTTGCATTTGCAACATCTGCTGCCTTATCACTCGGTTTCGGGCTTACCAGCTTGTCGTTTACAGCATATACTTGTCTGTCGTTCTTGCCAACAAATTCCCCGTTTCCTTGCTGCCCGCTCATTGCCACCAATTTCTCCGTTGTGGTATCTATTGGCGTTTCGCTCTTGACCACCAGTTTATCGTTTGCAGCGTCTGTTAGGCTTGCGCTCGTGTCCACTAGTTGCTCGTTTGCCGCATCTACTACAATATCGCTTCTGTAAACTAGTTTATTGTTAGCACTCTTTGCTGATCTATCCTTCGTGCCCAATTGTTGGTTGTTATCTGCACCTGTTTGACTATCGCTCGCAGAAGCAACAGCAGTCTTACGTGACTCGGTGGTTGAATTTTTCGTTTTTCCTTTCGCGTCCTCAAACTGCAGAGTTAGGAAACTTCTGATTTTCTTTGCTTCAATAGCTGTTTTCTTTAGAGCTTCCCACACATGATAAATAATCATCGACATAAAACTAAATAATGTTATGGCAGTCTCCAGAAACATCTTTTCCTGGCTAAAAGCGCTCTTTTTACATCCTCAATACTTTGTCTACCACAATTATCTCCAGGTAACCTTCCTGCTTAATGACCACGCAGGAATTAACGCGTCATCAATGAATGCATTACGTCACAGAACTAAAGCGTCACAACTCGAAGTTTGGCTACGCAATAAAATCTTCTGTTACAATTACAAACGAAAAATTGACAACACCACAAAGTTGAACTTAATTGAAATATTTAATTTATAACTATACAACTGTTCTTCATCAACGCAGAACACCCATTTTTTACATTTCTGCAGGTGAATGAAGTGCTTGAGCGTTCTTTTGAACATCGAGCCTCGGATATGTATTCCTATTCAATAACACACCTGGAGAACCGACGATGGACTGCGAGTCTTGACACTTGAATGATCGGGAATAATTCCAACCTTCGACCATTCTGGGTCAATTCCCGAAACTTTGCAGCGTCACTCTATGAACCGCGGTTCTTACCGTGGACCGCCAGGAATAGAGTACATTGACTACCTCAACAAGAGTTACCGTCGCTAATCTGACCCCGTTTGAATGCCGCGAATTCGGCTTGGGAAAGCAAAACGTAATTGTCCTATCCCCGCTTCATGAAATAGGCTACTCACCTACCGTCTTAATGCAACTACACATCCGTCTTAAGTCAAAAAATGAATTAGACCACTAACTGCTCTAACTCTGGTTCTAATTTGTCCCTTATTCATAAGTCCGAGAAAATGAGACAAAAGTCCACTAAACAAGCGCAAACGCGCAATTCACAGTGCTGCTCTTGTTTTTTTTCTGTAGTCCGCCCGCTATTTTGTTAGCAAAAGGTCCTCAACGTCAGGAATTCGAGCCCCCCATGTTTAAGGCTGGGTGCGCGCATGTAAATAATAAAGAATTCGACTTTTTGAATGACAGCGAACTTGACCAGCGGCCAAATGCAACTTTAAATGTCTCTGAGCTCATGACGATAAATTTAACTTACAAAAAGTTCTCTAAACGAGTCCTCGTTGCTCTTGCTTGTCATAATTTGTGATTTTATTAAGTTTCTCTTTCAAAATTCCGAAGTTGCGTTTTCAGTTTCTTACTTGCCTACCGAGTCTCAAATATGTGAAACGATATCTCTGTCAGCTATCGATCATCGATTTAAATTTTAGAAATTGATTGTGTCGACTTAATGGTATTTGGATATGGTTACGTGGATAGAGTGTTGAATACAGGTAGCCCGAGGGTATGTTACGCGCCTTACACGGCACAAAGTCATGTTGTTGTTACGTTTGATTCGGTTTACATAACAAATTCAGACACTGTTTTAACAATTAAGCTCCTATGAAATGCATTGGCAACGATTAGACATGCTGACTGCATGGTCAGCTAATATCAACTTTCTGGTTATATGAGAGAAAACATCCTTAAATTTTGTATGCATGCACGAAGCAGAGAGGAAGCTGCTATTAATTTTTGTAAAATGATCCTCTCGTCGCTTCTCTTTTAATCCCATAATTGTCCGACTTAATCATTTTTACACGATCAATTTAAAACTTTGTAAGGCAATAGTGCCTTTTCAGTTTTCCATTTTCCTTAAAAAATCAGATTTCGCCTGAGCAACTCCTGACAAAGCGAAGCCACTTTCACGCTAGGTTAAGCACGCGGTAAATTTTGATTGGACCTCATAAAGCCACTTGACTCGAGACGACTCCGTAAAATTGATGTGTAGCTCCCGCTCTTAACGGACAATATACTGTGATAGCAAGCGATCGGCGACACCGCAGGGGCATAGCTCGGTTGTCGAATTTCTCACCTGAAAAACTGATCGATATCCCGGGGCCAATAGGCACAGCGATGTGTTCGGGACTTCTGCCACGGGTGTTTTTCCCTGTTAATCCCGGCTTCGCTGTACCCGGGGCCTATCTGACAGGGTTGTCTTCGGGGATACCCGTTGAAGGTAGGTGCAGAAGATTCATCAACAGATAGTCTTAATTCATTTAATTAATGCATTGACAAAACTCGTCTATTCAGTAATGTATGTGTTAGGAAGGCGTTCGATTCAAGTGTGGACTATGCAAAACTTATATCTATCTCATTTGGGGTGCTGGTCTGTGAGGTACACACAACAAATGGCTCCGTGGTGCCGTGTGAAGGGGTTTGGACAGAATTTTTCGTTTTGAAGCCGAAACCACCCATATATTACTGTTCAAGGAAATCTCGTGCTGTGCGACCTCGCTTGGCTTTCCAGTGTTAAGACAGCATTTTTGATCCACACATTTACGTATATTTTTCTATTTTATCATCCCATCTTCATTATGTATGTGTTGAAGTTAGAGCTCACTTGGAAGTATAATCATTATTAATAATAATTAATCAATGCAAATAAAATAAAAGAAATAATCTCGAAAGACGGTTCTTGCATCACTGTACGTTTTGGATGGACTGTAGAAATGTGAAGTATGCCTACGATTTACAGTCACTGAAAATTATAAACATCATTGTTTATAAGAAATTTTATTTGCTCTTTACTGACTTAACCCATTTGATGTTGAGAGCAAAGCACAATAAAATGGTAATTAGGTAAAGCCACGAACTGAATGAAAACGTGAGAGATTTTGATTTGCTCTAAGGTAAAAGCGATTAAGTTGAAATGAACGTGAAATGACCTTGGGCTTATTAAGGTTTGGGCGGTACGCAGCATGCAACATTCAAAACTGGTATAAGCTAATTCGTGACACTCGGATATTAATAACCTCATAAGTTTAAGAAGATATTGTAAATAATAAAAAATGCTCCTCGCAATTTGACAACTCGCATGATATAGGCCTTTTTAGAAAGTCGTCTTTAATTTCTCGGGTACACGCATTTCGTTTTTACTGTATCACGTGCTCGCAACTCCAAAGTCCTGAAACAATACGCAAATCAATCAAAATAATCTAAAATGAATAATTACCCAGACTTAATTGTTCGCTTTAATTTTTCTTTTTTATTATTGGAATTGTAAAGAGCATTGTGGAACAGTGATTATGAACACCAGACAGGTCCTTAAATTTGACAGAGGTAGCATGCATTTTCACGTTTACCGCTATGACACTCTACCTTACCAAACTGGTGTACAATAATTAAATTTAAATGTCATGCGCTCGCGAGGTAGGTTGTCATTGAAAAATAAATGTGAAAGCATGACTCTATTAAATTCTATGGCGTAATTCATTTGATTCGCTGATTTACAAGCGAATCTCATTTACATTCTGAACGTTTCCGGAGCACATTATCGCACGATCTCGTGGTAGATATGGAGATTATTAGGGCTTAATGTGTTCAAAGTGACCGGTTGGTTCTGCGAAAGTTGGAATCAAATGGATTTTACTCACATGGAAACTGAGGCTCTTATGAAAGGTAACAACACTTGAATTTTATCGTAACATCAAAAGTGTTTACTGGAAACATTTTCCATAAAGTTTTTAGGTGACAGTTGTGCAAATTGACGATCTTGCTTCGCGAAAACGCCGACTTTTGTGTCGTCCAACTGTAGACCACACTCATATTTTCGCATCTTATTTCACATGCTTTCTGATATAATTTGTGTTCACCTTATTGGAAATTAAAAAAAAACTTTGTCGTTAAAGATAGTAATTCCTGGAGCTTGTGGTAACAGTGGATTGCGCATCGAGATTTAAAACCCTGGTCACTTTCCATGACTAAATTATCTATTAATTTAGGCCGCTTGCTAGTTCAAATTTGGTCAAAAATTGCTCTTTGAACTGGAGACGACTTCTATGATCTGTCGGATCATAGTTGCTTGAGATCAAGCTCTGCGAGTTGGCTTGTCACGGCGTGTCATTTTATGCCCCGAACCGGAGTAACGAGCTGCTAGTTCTTTGCAAATCCAGACCTCACCCCAATTATAGTAAGAAACAAGTAGAGACCAATTTCATGGCGATACGTTATGAAAATTGAAAGTTCGCCTCTTGAATGGAACCCATGCTCGTAACAGCTTTATAAACAATCTGGTTAGATCATGAAGACATTTTTTCATTTTTTTTCAGTAAAAAGGTCATAAAGGGAGTTCCTTCACAAACCAATTTAATTGAAACCTTTTAAATTAGCCAATAGTGCCTTTTTAGCACGTAATCAAATGTCTTCGAAATTCACTTAGTGTGACGTCACTCTGACGTTCTGGACTCTGTCAAATAAAATTATAATGTCAATATTAAAAACACTGATAATGATTTGGCTCTCTAAGTCACTAAGCATAATGTGCTAAGCTCGATGCAAAGCACATCGAAAATTGTTACCTGGTTATGGTTCTGGTCAATCCCAACCCTTCTGAATTCTCCGGGTGTACACAACAGGTGCAACCCTTGTCAGAGACAACACCGATTAATCCAAACACATAATTTTGTAAACAATTCAAGCGCTAAACTGCCCCATGGTTATCTTAATCGAAAAAAATCTAAGACCGGCAAAATTTTCGAAAATGTAATTCGACTGTGCATTTCTATTCCAACTTGTGGGTCCAAATCGCGTCACAATAGTGGCAACTACGGCAAGATTAAACACGTCATTTTATTTTGAATTTCCGGCGGTGCACCAACAAAATAGCAACGGCAGTTGAACAGAATGAACTCCACTTTTTAAACTACCAGTAAAATACGCAAATAATCATGTAAAGGAATTTGTTTCACCAAATAACACTATTTTAGTGATGTCTGTCGGTCGATGAAACTCTCTGCGTTCCAAGCTGGCAAAAAGGGGAGGGTGTTTCCATCGGTGTTTACATTTGGTATTGTGGTTAAAGTAGAGTATACGGGTCCCTCTTCAAAATGGTTTCCGAGAACCAGCTTCACTGAATGACGGACATTGCAGTTAGTGCCTCCCGTTCAGTAACGCTAGTACCTCACTAAAAAGCAAAACTTCGCGAGATTACGTGATATATTGCCGTGCATTTTAAATAAGAACACGTGACTTTGACTAGGTTTTAGATAGGTCCTAGCGTCTACTGAACGCACGCCTGGTTCTCGGCAGCCATTTTGAAGGACCCGTTTACCGCATTTTTATGCCATTGGTTTTTGTTGCTGTGTGGAAACACCTATAGGCGAAAATTCAAAAATAAGCTTTTCGTCTAGTATGTTCTTGGAGGCAATTTATGAAGGCCCTCCACGCCGCCAATCATTTTTGGCGCGTGCCATCTCTCAGCGTGTTACCATTCGTGAACTCTGTTGTTATCGCCAGGTCAATACCCACCTGTTCTTCTGACGTAATTCACAGGGAAATTCGTCATTAAAATACAACGATGAAGGACCTCTGCGATTTTCCAAAAGCTATTTTCCGAAGAATGTGTAAAGTTGTACATTTTAACTACAGGTCAAGGTCGCGTAAACCAACTGGGTGGAGTTTTCATCAACGGACGACCACTACCCAACCATATTCGCCTAAAAATTGTCGAGATGGCATCTCAAGGTATTCGTCCGTGTGTCATTAGCCGCCAGCTACGAGTAAGTCACGGTTGCGTCAGTAAAATACTTCAACGCTACCAAGAAACGGGAAGCATTCGCCCTGGTGTTATTGGCGGTAGCAAACCACGTGTCACGACCGTGGACGTAGAGAAAAAAATCGAAGACTATAAACAAGAGAACCCGGGGATTTTTAGTTGGGAGATTCGCGATAAACTGTTAGGAGAAGGGATTTGTGATGAAAAGAATCTTCCGAGCATCAGCTCGATTAGTCGTCTGCTGCGAAACCAACAGGAAAAGCGACTGTCGGTTGGCGACGGCAGTGATGCAGAAACGGAGATTGAGACGGAAGATCAATCCGAACAGGAGAACCGTAAGTATCACATATTGTCAGGTTTGTGTCAGAAGTGTATAAAATACTTTTCATAGTTCTGAACCCCATTTTACTGCTCAGAAGATGTTGAATTACTTCATTTGCAACTTGCTCAGCCTTAATTGATCGGCCTGGCACACAGTGTTCATTTGTTTGTTTACCCGTTCGGCGATTAATTTGCATTGACTTGTCATCGCTGAAAACGGAATTTCAAATGGCCATGCCACGTATTCGTCGGCTATTTCGGGAACGCTGTTTCCGCAGACTGTTGGCGTGGTTTGATCAAGTTTACTAAAACACCACATGATATTAGCATGTTTCTCTGAGTACTCAGTGCTCCATTTAAAATTCTGCACCGGCGTTTGATTACTCAATGAAAGTTGTCGTAAACGTGGTGCATAAAACCAAAAAAGTGTTACCTGGTCAAAGATATTTTCGGTATTGGTTTTACACACAGCAGTTAGTAGAATGCATTTTTGAAGATTGTTTTATTCAGAGAATTATTTTTAAGAAATCAATTAACTGTGCAAAGTGCGCATGATTACTCTACTATTGCGTGATTTTGCGCTCCGATAGGTTGTGGTGATTTAACAACAATAACAACAGCATCATCAATATTGATTATAATCTCACCAAATCCCCATAAATTTTCAATATTTGAACGCTAATCATTGTATTATCATAAAATTATTTTTAACGTACAGAAAATTTCTTCAAGAGAACAATGTGTACGACCGCTTTGACACATAAACCAAGGTATAAAGAAAGGATGGATTGGGCAAAAATTGATTGTTCGGGTTTCTGTTAGTAATTTAGTGTTATTTTTCGCTTTTTGGAGTGAACCCTGCAATTATGGGACAACCACCCAGGACGCAGAATCTGACAGAAATGATGGATGCCATGCAGTTCAATCAATTTAAAGACGATTAAATTCAACACATCATTTTTATCTCATTGAGATTGTTTGTTTGCTACCAGGAATTTCAGGTAGAGCGCCTTGTGCCCGGTTGCATGAAACAGTCCCAAATGCGAACTCAATTAAGTTTCGTAAATCTACTGGTATTTGTGGGCTTCTGAAAACAGGCCTTTCTTATACTGGGTCAGTTTTTGGCTTTGATACAAATCGAAAGTGGACTCTACGTTGATTTCATAATCTTATTGAAAATAAGCAGGAGTCTTTTCATGCAACGCTCCAAATTTAGGAACTAATTCCTTACTTGACTGAATTTAGAGTTCAGTTCTTAGTTATATTATTAGAAAATGCCATTGGTCAAAGAGGAACTCATAACTAGATATAATTATAGAAAAATATCACATCTGTGAGTAAAGAACGAAACAAATACGTAAAAGATTTGGGGAACTTAGTTGAGTCCCTGTCTGAAACTGTTTCATGCAGTCGGGCACTGGATGCTTTTTCGAAAACAAGTTTCTTTAAGTGGCTCAACTTGCAATCCTGTTGGTGTAACCTGGTGTCTTTGAAATGACCTGCCTTGTTCTAGGGTAACTTGCCCCAGCGCAAGTCGCAGCTGTGCGCTTGCTCAGTTACACACACATAAGGATGTCTAATCATTTTGCGTCATATTTTTCGCAAGGTGAAGGTTATGTAGTGTGGACTCTGGGCTAAATGGGGACAAGTTGTTTTAGGGTAACTTGTACGGTGGGCACGGCTCTAATAACATAGTGGTGAATATAAGCCATACACACTCACTGCACGAAGGGATTTTAACACATGCCCGTATTTTACTCAAGCATGTCCTCTCTTGTAAGATCTAAAACACTACGTCCGTTTACACACGTTTTGACGCCATCATGACGTTTTAGACTCAGTGTGATGGCATGTTTATTCTTATTTCCGGGTCCAAATTGCGTCATTTACAGCCTTGACACGTCATCACTAAACATCGGAATTCTTGTGGTAGTTGCAATGCTCAATGACAACACTTAATGAAACTGCCTTTGTGACACTCACGTCAACAGAACAGAGGTAGGCCTATTACTCGCAACAACCGTGCGATGATAAACATTGTCAATTTCTTAAAAAAATTTTGTTGACAAATCTGTTAAACGCCAACCAGCCTGTGAAAGAACTTTAACCACCATAAAATAAAGGAAACCGTTAGGGAAGTCAAAACAGTTGCCACTGGGTTTTGCCTTCTGAACACACTCAATGGACTTGTCACCTTTTCTCCACTCTGTCTAAAACCGAATGCAACGAATGAAGTTTTGAGTCATTTTACACCAAAATCCCGATAATTGTCGGATATCTGGGTCCCTTGGGTATTTTTTTGAGTTGGAAGGAACTGAAAGATATCAACGACCTCCCGATGCACAAAAGGTACTTAAGCAACACGAACGTTTAGGGTTTAATCAGTGTGAGTCAAAATTCGCGGAAAAGCTTCCAGCGTATGGAGGGCCACGGTCTCTAATGCCAGTTGAGACGGTGGTACTATAATGCAGAACGATGAAAAACAACAGGGGGCCGCCATATTGAAGAAAAGTGCACTTACAGCCGAACAAGTGGTATTTTCTGATTCGCACCTGGTTCACAGTTACTAACATACCAGATTCACTTAGCCTACACGCAACGCCTTCGTCAGCAGCACCCCAAATCCAGCTTACCCTTAGAATTTATTTTCGCAGTTCAAATTGGCGGCGACTGCAGCCTAACGGCCGCGGCTGCAACCCAGCTGTTCAGTGCCACCTAGCACCCACTCATTGAATACAAATTACTTATTAAATGTTAGGTACTCGATTGCATCCCACAAACAAATACCCATTTAGGGACCCACGCTCAGGGACATGAAAATGTTAAACATTTTCAACCAACCCCGCGCTTGTCCACAGGCAGACATTGCATTTTGTCATTCAAAAACGTGACGCTTATCCAGAGATCTCCTACAGTAGAATGATCCCTGGTGTATCCCACAACTTCGTCGGGGTATGGGCAGAAATTTCAAAAGAAACGTGTACTTATTCTGGTTTTGGTCGTACGCATGAGCTTATTAGCGTGTGTTGCTTCATTGTGTTTCCTGCAGAACTTGTGTTTGGGGTCGTTACCGTTCTATACGGTATGTACCCACCTCTCTCTCTCGAGAGAGAGAGAGAGAGAGAAAGTTTCAAACATTTTTATTACCTACTAGGTCAAAACTAGCGTGTACACGAGACGTGTTGCCTTACAAGCATCGATCATGAATTTCAAATAGATCCGTTGCCTTTACCTACGTGAGTGAATTGGGTAGAAAATTATGATATCCCTCACGCACAATGTCACGGTGTCTTTTTACAAATACCTTTATGTCCACCACCGTCGCTCAAATTAGAATGGGAGTGAGAAAATTGTTTTAACCGAAACTTCAAACCTCTCTCATTGACAAGCGTTTATGATGGATTCGCGGTCATGAATAGAAAGTCTTTAAAGTTTTTATTGTCGTGTAACTGATCTCACGCGTTATCCGATTTATCAATGCTTTGAGAAATTGAATTTAAATGGCAATTTTCTAATTGTAGTCATTCGATTCTGGCCCTTATTTAGCAAGAGCGTCCTCTCGAGACATCGAGAAGGGAGCTTAAATCGGACACCGTGACAGTTTCAATTGAAAAGAACAAGCGTCTTTGGAATTCATATTTTCACCGTAATCCCAGAATTATACATAAAAGGCGCATAGCAATTCTCCAGACCGTGGTGAGGTTAAACACATGAGAAATTAGAACTAGAGTGATTTGAAACGGTAGTTGGGACGAACAGGCTGCCGCGAATTCTCTGGTAATTCTTACGAACTTCTATAGTCGCGTGTATTTTAGAGCGTTTTAGAATGTTGAACGTTGATCGTAATAGTTGTTATGTAATGCGTTAAAGTTGTGATTTCGTTTGCACGGCGAAAATTCGCGGTAGTTTTACCATTTGTCGGTGGTCTTTTAATACGACACCAGTAAGTACGATGAATAATGATGACGTATTGAGGTGATCGGTTTCGCATTTTAGCCGGCGTTTTAAGAGGTTTAAATCTGCTAGCTGTATTAATTTCTTTGTCATATTAAATTTGCTTAATCAAAATGATTGCTCCTATCGCTTACTGCCGCGGGCTGAGTTTGGTTGTCATCGGGTGATATGGCGGTTATAAATGTTCACCTCGTGCGACATGTAGAGAAAGTGTCGAGGCTGCGTTGGAATTATTCGAATTCCCCTTCGCATCATTTTAAAGGGAAAGAGTCGTATTTACTTCCGAAAAAACAGTGCATTTTTGGGAACTGTTGTATAATTGGGTAGACTTTTTGAAGTTATTAGGTCTGACCTGAGCAATAAAACAATAAAACCCGCTGATTTTTTGTATTTTTTTACAAATTGCCCAGGCCAATTCTCGCCGACGTCTGACAGACATTCGCTAAAAACAAAGCCCATTGACCTGACCAGTTAAATACGCTTACTATATACTGTCATTTATTTCAAAACGACTGGCTGCGACTGCAAAGGTTCCAGGCTCTACTCCGCGATAATGCCAATTTCAGAAAATCGCTTTTCTCGCCGATAATGCCACTGTAACATCACAGAAATTGTACTTACGAAAGGCAACATCGAATCTTGCTCCATCGCTTACGTCACTAAAAACACTACGCGCGCATTGGCGCGCATGTGCTATAGTAAAGTTGCTGGATGCTGTTTGGTGTGCAAGGCGGCTAACATTCGAATTAAACCGAATTTTTCGTATGCACCGAAGTAAATTTTGATCTGTGACCCGGATACAAAAAATACTAAATCCTTGCATTCTCTAACAATAGTCGTGAGAAAGTTTCACCAGCGGTCTCCGAAAATATGACCCGCGATTATTGTTAGAAAACCAAGACCACACGGCTTTGGGGGTCTTTGTACCCCCTCCCCCATCGAAGATCAGGTTTCACATCGGTGTGTGAAATACATAACAGAAAATGGATTGATTTGAACCTCTGTAACGTATTTGACAAGCTCGGATTCATTAATTATAGTTGATACAAAGTGTATAAATGACTGTTCTGCTTGTGATATATTTTGATATATATTTGCATCTTAGAAATAAATCCCGATGAGAACAGCAGCTCCGACGTATGGAACGTGAAGCCTAAACAGAGGCGGAGCAGAACCACGTTTACTTCGGCCCAGCTAGAGGTCCTTGAGAAGGCTTTCGAGCGAACACATTATCCTGATATCTATGCACGAGAGGAGCTTGCGCAGAGGGCGAAACTCACCGAGGCCCGTGTTCAGGTATACCAAAACTCGAACAAAAATCGTTGTTTTTTGATGTAGCGGCGATCTGTTGAAATAGGCCGGGCGCTAGATGGGGGATAATGTCTTTCTTATTTATTAAAGGTTCGTCATCTGTTGCACGTACCTCATAGGCCTACATGTACCACCAGATTCAGGGTAGGAAAATACACAAGCACGAAGACGAAAAGTTACCAAGTTAAAATTTAGAGCTCAATTAGATAGCAGATTTTGTGTTATGCCGGAATTTCAGAATGAATTTCACGGCCCTTCAAAAATTGTAACATATAATTTATGTAATGGATAAACGTGGTTCAGGATTGTAATTGGCTTAGACACACGGGTTTCCAACTGCTGATTTCGGTAAAATTGAATAATCAATTTCCTCTTGTTTTGTTTTTACGACATTTTGTTTTCGGGTTAGCAGTTTTCTGTCCCTAGATACATTGGTCTATATAGTTTTTCATAATAATATGAGCAGCAACCACGCCCTTCTCTCGAAAATGAACATCAGGCGAATTTCGTGGCTAGATATTCCGAATCGTCTAAGAAGATATAAAAGTGGGAGGTAAAATTAAAAGTGGGTGCGTTTCAGACAAATTCTTTGCCACTTGAGCAGGCCTCTGTAACAAAAACCACAAACAGTTGTCTTCTCTTGCAGGTATGGTTCAGCAACCGACGCGCACGTTGGAGAAAGGCAGTGGGAAGCGGTCAACTTACAGCAACTTTTAACCTCGTGCCGACATCCACCCCTCAAACTCCTTGCGCCCCCTATTTGATGAGCTCTGAAACCACATTTGGTCTCGGAGGTAAATATACATCAGCGGTGTAGTGGGCGCAGTATGCTTAAATCAATCACTGCACTGTGTGATTTTTAAAAACATCTTCTCACGCGCAAAATGACCTAAGGTATATATATCAAACAGTCAAGAATTTTCGCCGTTCATTTTTTATACCAGGCGCATTTTAACAAATATCCAATCGATCATGTGTCGAGTTGTAGTGAGTCCCTGTCATAGGCCTATGGTCCTATGTTATGTGTGTTCATTATACCTTTAAATTTATGTGTCCTGATTGAAAGGACTTGGGGTGTATACAAGTCTCATTACCGGCACCGTTGGCAACAACGAGGCGATCGGGGGGGGGGGGGGGGGGATGAATAGGAGT
>NMRA01000543.1:145240-181956 GCA_002633005.1 Phoronis australis
GGAGGGGGGGGGGGGGGGGGGGGGGGAGAGGATGAATAGGAGTATGAATTTGTGATGACGGCGGAAAGAGTTGGCCGCTGGAGATTTTGAATTATTTTGGCGACAATTTAATCTTCTGAGATCCAATATTACGAGATTTTCCGAACATATCTTGAAGCACAGTGTTTGACGATAGTAAAATGAAAAGCGAGAGCTATTAGTGAACTTTAACCCTTCATCTTTTACTTTATTCTTCCAGAGAGGTTTTGGTCTCCGTCTCAACATTCCGCCTTCTCCGCACCTGTCCCGTCGTTTCCACAGTCACGTGTTTACCACCCATCCAACCACGTCGACCTCTACTTCAGAAAACCCATGGCGTCCACGTCCTCTCCGGTATGTAGACTCAGAGTGTTGTTGTCAGCTTGGCAAAAATAACCCGTTCAGTTTTAGCACGCTGTGGTAGTGATGTGTAGCATTGATGGAAGGTGCTAGCACCAACGGTTTCTATGCACTGTCGCTTCAATAAAAGGCTTCATGTCCACTTTCGCAAAAAATTACTCATCATGGCTGCATCTGAACGCCAAGAAAAAAAAAACGAACAGCCTATATCGAAAACTGTCGATCAGGAATCCTCTTGCATGTCTCACGTTAAATTTTCTACGTCAGCTTAGTAACATTGAAATCTTTTATATGGAATATTGCAGACTATATTTCTTTCAGTTACCAGGCTATCCATCTTTCTCGTCAATGGCGTGTACTCCATCAACAATAGATGGCGCAGCATCTGGCGGCCTGAAGTTTGCGGGTATACCCACTTTTGGCTCAAAGACACCGAGTTGCTTGACCGGGTCTTTGTAAAAGACTAGATTACCAACAAGGGGTATCCAGCATTCTAAAATGGCGAAACTCAATAATGCAGCACACGTTGAGCAAGGGCTACATTGGAAGACTGGATTTGAACCTGCAGCCTGAGAGCGCGGCAAATTCAATTTATATGAATTTGTGTTTATCAATTGCTTAAAGGATACACGACATACAAGCAACGAATCCTTCAGGGAGCATTGAAAAAACCTTGGGGAATATGCGGAGTGATTTTCTGTGGTTAATTCAGTGTGTGTGTCTTACAACTTATAGAGCAAGCTCTCCCAGCTCGACGTCATATGGAC
Source organism: Phoronis australis (assembly GCA_002633005.1). NCBI lineage: Eukaryota > Metazoa > Phoronida > Phoronidae > Phoronis > Phoronis australis. The sequence goes on from NMRA01000543.1 coordinate 146,386, forward strand.
ATTTTTACGAGCGATTCAAAGGAGGCTGCCATTCTAGAGCTACCACTCAATAGTTACCTGAGTTATCTCCCTTGAGGTGCTGAAATGCTCAGCGGTTTCCCAATAGTGTTTAACACTGGTGAAAAGGGAAATAATTCTGCTGCAGATAGCGAATGGGATAGTCTATAGTATGGTTATTGGAAGGAACTTGTTTGTTATCGCCAGGAGCTTTCAATTGGGAATGACATGGTCATCTTTCCAAACGAAGGGAACGAATATTAGATAAATTATAGTCAGTGCTAGTCAATGTACAGTTTACAAGATTTCTGTCACTGGTGTGTCACTGGTGACTAAGGATGTCGTGATTGAAAACTGTGCGCAACAGGCCATGTCGTGAGCTGCGAGGACAGAAACCACTATTTATTACAGATTCGTTCAGTACATATAGATAGGCCAATACATGTAGCGGCAATCAAGGGCTAGAGAGAAGTCATCACCAAAAGTAGACGTATGCGCAGCTTATAATTTTGTTCATGGTGATGCGCCCTCTTTATTGGTTCGCACGAAATTTAAAATTCTCTTTGTTTTCCCCTCTATTTATTTGACACTTGAAATATCGCATTAGCGTACTTAACGTTTCTCTCAGATTTAGATTTAGTTCGTCTTCCTTTGTCCATGTTGAAGAACTTTTGTAAATACAAGCGATTTCGTTACATTGGATTGCCCTCGTTTCCATAAACTGTCACCCGAAACGGCCGAAGTCGCCCAATCGACATCACTTGGTTTCGCTTCCCTGCTATAGATGTCTCTGTGTACGCGTTGTCCGCTTTTGTGCGATATTTTTGCCACAAGATTTCGTTTGATGATATTGTTGTATACGCTCGCATTAACTTGGAGACGAACTGCGTAACTGGGACAGCTGGGTGTACCTAAAATACAGTACGTAATCCATGTTATCAAGCGATTCTCAAGATACGTAGCCTGTATTTTGTTTCATCTATCGTTGTTCAAATCCTAGTGAACAATATTTTAAAACAGTTTTACAGTAACATTTCACAGTTTCACAATAGCAAGTAAAAAAATAAAAACGCCCAGGAAAAAGGTTTGCGGCTTAGAAATCGTTTTTGCGAAAACACTATTAGGACACAGTTAAAGCGGCCGACACCGACCGTGTTCCGTTAAGAATCAAGCTTTTGATTCAGACCACAAGTTTCCGCTACAAAACTGATCTCGACTCAAAATGAGATTGTTTCGGGATTCGGAAAAACTACAGTTAACTATTGCTCGGCGCCTAAAATAGCCCACCATTTACGGGTAGTCTTGTCCAAAAAGCATCTGTAATTTGACTAAGCAACAACTTAAGACCAATTTCCAAACGGTAAGTAATAAAAATCACAAGTAACTTTTTTGCTTACGAAGGCAGGTATCTGCCGCTTTAATGTATTAATTTTCAAACAAAAATCCCGTTGTATCAAAAATAATACCCAGTTTATTTGCAGTAAAATCAAGTTTAGAAGAGTCCCGTATTTCACGACAAGACCAAAAACAAAAAACATCTGCGAGGAAGTTATCTTTCGAACACTGTTGCATATCCACACCTCCCACCAATACACATTACGTTTTTGAAAACGTAGTTTTGGCTCAGCATACGAGAAATGGATGCGACTTGTCTGACTGTACACGTCACTGACTAGTCTGGACAACACTACATTTGCAGCATTTCTTGCGAAATAATAAAATAATACATACTTACCAATACTGTTGGTGTTTAAGATTTCAAAACTGTTTACAACGACATTTTTCTCGTTCAGTGCCGTCTGCATCAACTCTGTGAGAAGTTCGTAAGTGATTAGGTTAGTGACATCTTGATCCTGATTGGTCGGTAGTGACGAGACGATCCGTGGCGGCAACATACTGCGGAATAATACAAGTTGTTTGTAAGATGGGAATGCTCTCAAAATACGTACGAACCCGTTCACATGTCTTATTTTATAACCCGAAAACAAGTGTTAATTGCGTTGTCTAACTTTTTTCAAATGTTCCTTGTATAAGAGAAGTAAACTATTTTAAGAAATATAAAAACTTCGGTTTGTTTTTTAACTAGATTTCTTCATTAATAGGTTCCCTATTTTTACCATATGTTGTTGATTGAAGATTTCTAATTTTGTTGCTTTTAGTTTTGTTATAGCTATATTCTAAGTACGATATTTGAAACAAAAGGTCGCTAATTAAAAAAGTCTGGACAACGGCGAAGTTTGCGCTGCGTTTAAGAATTTCAGTTATGCCCAAGGAAACATGCCGAAAGTGATTGTAGACCTACATCTTAGTATACACGATTTTTAAATAGTTGCATTCCATTTATCTGCTAAATTAATCCGATTCGTTTCGTGGTACGTATATGAGCGTTGTTTTGGTAACATGACTATTGCCTTGGGGCATTCCGTTTCGCACTAATGCGAGTGTCGAATGTTTTGATTTAGCTTTGGGGTTCCCACAAAAAGTCGAGTCGTGAAATAAGATATTTTTTCGTATTTTCAATTTCTATTAAGGAGTGGTTCTCAAATACGTTATTTTTTTTGGATTAATAAACAGTTCCATTCTTATCCCATTTTGCTGCAATTAACATATACCATTTTGACCCGCTCATCTAGGCTAGCGCCCAGGCTAACTGTAGTAAGAAGTTTTTATGAAATGTGATATACGTAGTATCTACAGAGACAGTAGAACGGGTTAAACTCTTCCTCCCCGGTACAGGATCAAAATTCAAAAAAAACGGCCACAGGAAATACAGTTTGTTAAACCACTATAATACTAATTTGCTTTTCATCTGAATGCAGCATATTTCGACTTAATTCGTATTTTATCTTACTTTGAAGTTGACCGCTTTTGACCCTCGTAACGCTCAATATTACTTTAATAGAAAAGTTTCACACGATATACGCTATATATTATTTAGCGCTTTTTGCTAACTTAATGCAATACTCACTTGTTTTTCCTCTTTTGCGGTACCTTTCGTTTGACGCCTTCAGAATTTTTAAAGTAAGTCTTCAACACGTCGTTGTTTATATACAAACGGCTTCACACCCTTGTTTATATACTAGCGTCTGTAATCTTTGTTCACTATGTTTAACAACGAGCGGTCATTATCTAAAATTACGGCTAATTGTTTTGAGTCCGCTTGGTTTATTTTGATCACGGACGCCACAGACAAAAAATGCGGTTAGTACAAATGGTCGCTCGTCAATCTATGTCAATCATTATAAGTACACGGTTGTGAAACCAAATGTAAACTAGTAAATTGTAATTTAAAACGTACCCGGATCTAAAGGTTGTAGCTAAGGTAAGTTAGCGTAGTCTCCAGAATCGTTGAATACGGCGTGCGTCATGACGTCGACGTCATATGTAAGCGAAATTGTGGTAGGTACCTCTTTGGAAATTGCTTTTTTCTCCGTAATGATAGGTATCTGAAAAGCGCTTTGGAAGATTACATAACAAAATGTGATCGGGTTTATTGAAACGTAAATTTTAATTGAAATATAGTAAATTTTTACAAGAGCCAAACATTGTATCAAAAAGCGTCGAGGCCCGCTTTCTTGCGGATTGGACCCAACCACTACTGCATTATCAAGTCATGAACATGACTAACTTGACCCCACCAACCATATTTACCACCGATTAATTTGATGCCCCAGCCCCCGGGCGACTGTTGCACGTTTTCGAAAAGCAATGTTTTCGAATGGCGAATACTTTTGAAGAGGTAATTTTCAATGAGCGCTGAATGCTCATGGCCATGGTTTTGGCAATTTAGTGAAAGTCAAATTGATCAGATATTTGGAATTGAATAGCGGAAGCATAGCAGGGACGGATCCAGGATTTGAGTTGGGGGTGGGGGGGTGGGCCAGGGCAGAGTATTAGCCAAGATTTTTCCTGTCAGACATTCGCACCCCCGTACTGCCAAATGGAATCTGAGAGAATTTTAGGGGGGTCATGGCTCCCTTGGCCCCCCTCTAAATCCGCCACTGCATAGGTTTTACCATGTGCACTCAAATTATAACAGGTCACTCTAGTGAATTGGCAATTTACAATGTACTAGTTCTTTATCAGAAATATGTCAAGACTCCAGAATGCTTTCAAGGGAGACAAAGTGTACTTAACGCAATGGCAATGTCCGCGGAATTTTAACGCCTCTCGGCAATTAACCACAATGATCGCTTACACATCACGTAGGCGCACCATTCCAAGAATTCTAAAACTGATGCCACTGCAACACTTCCAGGCGACAGGAGTGAATGGTGACTATTCCAGCAGAGAACTTCTAAGCAATACTTGGAAGGTGTTGTTATGGGCGCTCAGGGTGGTTGTCATGGCACAGCCATCAAGGAAAAATTCACGGAAGTGCATTGGGAAGGTAATAGGAGAAATTAATGCCGACCATCTAGCAAAAACAGATTGAAAAACGGGAAGTACACATTTTTCTGAATAAGTACAGAGAAACTGTCAACTCAAACATGGTTACGTAGGACCCTAGACAGGAACGGTTGAGTTTGGGAGGGGGCCAGGGCAGAGTATTAGTCACGATTTTGCCCGTTAGACATTCACACCCCCCAACTACCAAATGGAATCTGGGAGAATTTTAGAGCCCCCCCCTCCCCCCTAGATCCGCCACCGCTAAAAATGTCCAATTTGGGCCAACTTCGGAATATCATATCTCGGAAACGCTTGGTCGAATTCTTATGAAAGTTTCAGGTACTGTGCTTAATACATTGTTCTCGAAAACGCTCGCGGTTAGGGATTGTATTTTAATGCCTCACTTTTGCACAAGGGAATATCAAAATATCGGACTAGACTCACAATGATTTTTGAGAAAACGAAAACGAAACGATAATTTAGAAAACTGCAACTGCGTTTATGAAATTTTATTTCAAACATCTATAATTTCATTATTCCATACGAAATTTTGCTATGAATTATATAAATCTTCTTTTTACTTAATTTTACTAAAAAGCATGGCCAGATTGGTGTAGTCAAAAATTAAATTCTACAGAATTTCTACTTTCAGAAAATACTGAGTTAAATTCTATAATTTAATAGATATTTGGCTAAATGGCAGTGTTATCGACGAGGTCCTTCATAATCTTGGGATTTGCCGGTATTTAGCTGTCTGTGAATTTCTTTGGGGTTTAAAAACTATGCCATATTTATCCGTTGAGGCGGCAACTCGACTCGTATCCAGTGCGTACACGCGCCATTTTTATTCGCTATTTTTGGATTGACCAACACCAATAAACATCGAAGCGTTTTTTTTCGAGTCGCTGACGTTTTCTATATTCTTTGTTGACAACGTAAATCAAGTCCTATCAAAGTAAGGAATATTACGAGACTGATTTTATCAGGTTAAGTGGCTTAATCCATTTCCGTTTTTGTAGCAGCCAAATACCGAGGACACCTAGTTTCTAAATTTTTGTACAAGTTAGCAGTCACTTTCGGATTACCAATTCTTGTCAATTAGTCACCTACAAGGGTCCTGCATTTTGAGAGCCAGTTTTCTCCACCGAAGAACGAGTATCAAATTGGTTCTCAAAATCTGGGACCAATGAAAGTCACTGTTTCTCTTTTTAAGAGAAATCATTAAGGGTCACACTTAAATTTTTAACAAGTATTGTTTGTACTTTGTTTTAATTCATTTTTCGATTTTTGGCAGCTGAACACTGAGGAAACACACTTTTAACTGCAGATTTATTTAAAGTGCACATAACAATTTAAACAATTTTATTAATTTTGAGCAAAGCCCCAGAAATCTTTTTCGCCTTGTTTCCAGATTCTCATTCATTCACTAGCTCGGCGAGCTCAGAGAAGGAGACTCTTTTGTGCAATGTTTCTGCCAATAAGACCTGGATTCGAACCCGGGTCTCCCAAACTGGCCGCAGGGCTTGGAATGACCAATGACAAAAAGAGGAAAATTTTCCGGTCATGTATCGTTCCACAAACAAATAGGCGTGCGGGATAGAAATATTTTCAGTGTTGTAAACTTTAAGTGAAATAAACGTTTTTACATGAATAAAAATAAATAATGATAAATTAGACAAAAAGAGGAAACGGGGAATCAAATGAGAGGAAATTGAGATCAAATGGAGGCAATGCTCAAGAGAAAAAATTCAAGTCCTTCGGTAGCACAGAGGTCAAAGCAGTGAGTCCACACAGTCACAGTACTGTTCTTCAGAATAAAAACATCATAAGTGTAACATAGAACGAATAATATAACAAAAAAACAAGATTATTCTGTACATTATGATATATTTCAATAACAGGAAGCAAGACATTCTGTAGAAAACGCCATTGGGAACTAAATTGACACCTTCAGTTCAACAATACAAAATTTAATACAAAGTGGTCCTACTAAGGCACAGCAGTCTAGCACCAGTAACCTAACTGCTTCAACCAAAACCAACTTTTGAAAGCAAGTTAAACAACAAAAATATTCATATTTAAGTAAAATATTGATATTTACATATTGAAAATGTATTCAGCATGTTTCATATATAAACACGACAGTACCATAGCCTGCAGGGACATCTTGAGGGATAGGTACAAGGTTAAATATTCTGAAATTACGAGTTGAGAAGTCACCTACATGATAGACAGACCTCTTCACACCAACGCCACAGCTCACCTGAAACACCTTCAATAAATAGACAACCTAGTAGACTGGTACTACCTGACATCATGAACAGACAACGTCTGATTGGTCAACGTGTTTCTATGGCAACAACTGCTACACTCTGGCTTCCCTTTTGAGTTAGCTAAATACCCTGAGTTAACCAACCAGTAGCAAGCATTCACCAAAATGCCTTGTATGGGATTGTCTTCAGGAGTGTTTGAAGTCAGCAGCCAATCAACTAGTCTGATATCAGCAAACTGAGGTGACTATAAAAGTGTGGAGTTGGAGGCATGCGCTTCAGATCCTGAACCCATACATTTTTATGGCACGGAAAAGTCCAGGTCTATGTATTTACGTGATTTGAAAAACGGTAGCAGTTCATATACATACATCTAAAATGGGAAACAAGTGTCAGGTGCCAACTAGTAAGTCAAGTTTTGATCTAAAAATGTAGCCGCAAATATGGTTAACTAAAATACTCAGTCTATAGCTATATACAATTAGTAATGCCAGCCACACCTATTTAGAAACATCAACGACAGCTTCCAAAAACTAAAAATTTCAAAAATACTGTGACCGCTCAAGTTTGTGACATCTAATAACTGAAATGGCAAACGACAACCACAGGAAAATTCAAATTTAGCTACAAACCTGCCATCCATCAAAAACCAAACTTGATTTACAGATATTACCATTATATATTGTTATTGCTTGAGATGAATTGGCTTGTCAAGAGGGACATTTTATGAGCCTGGTCCCAAGCATTGCTGCACTGTCAGGTCTTCCGAAAACCAGAAATCAAGTTGAGGCCAGTTTTATCCTGTACTGTGGTCTAAGTCAGAACATAAGGTTTCTTTGATAGTTGAATGTAAATTTATAGCTATCGTACTTAAAAAATTGAGTACAAAACATGAAACTTCAAAATGAACAAAACATATTGCAAAAGGAATCCAGTGTGTTCCTTAGAATTGCGCTCAGTAACCAGCAAAAATATAGCGATGACAACTCTTTGCGTGCAACATAGGGTGGACAAGAGGAATATTTTGTTGTCCCATTTTATAACAAAAATAAAAATTAAATGAAATTGGATTCTATTATAAGCATGGTGTGCACTTTGCATATGTCACATGACAATACCTGGTGAAGACTACATTATCTGTAGACAGGTATTCAGCCTTTAGTTTTGACAATTATTTTACTTTTGTGCGCAATAACTAAAAAATTTCCACAATACTTTCTATTCACCATTCTCGCATCATTCAGTGTTATGACTTTCCTATGGCCACAATGATGATAGTCACATTGTCAGCACTCAGTCTCTTCACAGCATCCCCAGCCACTCTGCTGCAGGCCGCTTCAAACCGAGCCTCTCTCTCACTCCTAACCTCCGTCGCCGTAATCTGGTCGCTACTCATCACCCTGCTTATAGTCTCTATGCAGTCGGCATTGGAAAATGTCTTCCATACTCCGTCACAAGCCAATACTAGATATTTATCTCTCTCTGTCAGTTGGCATCGTTTGATGTCAGGTACACACGAGACTCCATATGCCTTGTATGGCCCATCACCCAGAGACCTTGAGACTTCCAGCTGCCCTAGTACTCGACCATCCCTGGCAATAAATGACAGACAGATTAGATAACAAACAATCCAGCAAAAGAGAAACTGATCCCTGTCTTTTAAAAGCGTTCCAATCCCCCTTAATCCTCTCATCCCTGTGATCTAGTAACTTCTTGTCCAGAAACACGCAATGTTTTTGGGGGAAAACACTTGTCTACTTTAATGCAAAATCATTTACAATCATTATTATAATTCAGACTTTCATCACAACTGTGGACAAAACATTCCATGAAACAAAATGAATTTTGACACTATTTGATGATTTTTTGAAAACTACTGTAGTATGTTTCAAACATATAACTGCACTCTCAGTGGTTTACATATTCATTCTTTGACACCACCAGCTCACTGATGACATCATAAAACTGTTTTGAGGTATAAATACTGTTACATAATTTCTACCTATTGAAGACATTGGATGATGAGCACGGGTGACCCCAATACCTGCGCTCGTTCTTCAAAGAACGCTGTGACACCTAAAGATGGCTGGAGAAATGACAACGAACAACGGAAACACTGTTTCAATGTAAATAGGCTAGAGGTTGATTTAAATAGACCAATAGATTTNGAGCCTCTCTCTCACTCCTAACCTCCGTCGCCGTAATCTGGTCGCTACTCATCACCCTGCTTATAGTCTCTATGCAGTCGGCATTGGAAAATGTCTTCCATACTCCGTCACAAGCCAATACTAGATATTTATCTCTCTCTGTCAGTTGGCATCGTTTGATGTCAGGTACACACGAGACTCCATATGCCTTGTATGGCCCATCACCCAGAGACCTTGAGACTTCCAGCTGCCCTAGGACTCGACCATCCCTAGCAATAAATGACAGACAGATTAGATAACAAACAATCCAGCAAAAGAGAAACTGATCCCTGTCTTTTAAAATATTTCCAATCCCCCTTAATCCTCTCATCCCTGAGATCTAGTAACTTCTTGTCCAGAAACACGCAATGTTTTTAGGGGAAAACACTTGTCTACTTTAACGCAAAATCATTTACAATCATTATAATGCAGACTTTCATCACAACTGTGGACAAAACATTCCATGAAACAAAATGAATTTTTACACTATTTGATGATTTTTGAAAACTACTGTAGTACGTTTCAAACATATAACCGCACTCTCAGTGGTTTACATATTCATTCTTTGACATCACCAGCTCACTGATGACATCATAAAACTGCTTTGAGGTATAAATACTGTTACATAATTTCTACCTATTGAAGACATTGGATGATGAGCACAGGTGTCCCCAATACCTGCGCTCGTTCTTCAAAGAACGCTGTGACACCTTAAGATGGCTGGAGAAATGACAACGAACAACGGAAACACTGTTTCAAAGTAAATAGGCTAGAGGTTGATTTAAATAGACCAATAGATTTTAAGATGTAAAAGACTGTTTATAAGTATCACTATTTTCCCAAGCTTACAAACCATACGTATTTTGCGACCCCCCTTTCCCTCTCTGTAAGTGTATGGTTCTGTACCGGTTACAGTCCAAGTGTGCTTCAAAGTTAATTGGTTTGACATGGTATCAACATAAAACATCGTTTTTATTACAATTTGTCATGTAATTTGTTTTTGCCTAGTTGTATCTTGGCGACATTTCTTGCTTTGCCATGTTTTTTCGATGTAAAAAAGAAATGAAAACCTTGACTTCTGTTATTAGACATCATTCTTATGACAACAAAAGTGTAAGCGCCGCCCCCCCTCCCCCCAAAAGCGAATACATTTGCTCGCTTGTGAAAATGGTAAAATTGTCAATGGTCCCTAATGACCTGATTGTCGATACAATTAGCATCATCTTCCACATAATAAAGACTCACTTAACATGTCCGCCAGCTTTTTGTATTCTGATTCGCTCATCATACATAGTAGGATTGTGATCCGTGGTAAGAGTGACGCCCACAAGTTTACCCTCCGCGTTTTGTCTGCACAGGATGGCCTGTTGATGTAGACACATTAAGTACAACAATAATGGCATAATATCAATGCAAACACTTTAACAGAAAACAAGTTGACTTGTAACGCTGTGTCATTTTATGCGCTGAGTACGGTTTCAAACAATAATGGACGCTCAGTTATTTGTAAACTCAGACTTCATTTCTAAACTGAAAAAAGTTAAGATCAATTTTATTGCGGTATGTGGTCTACACCAAAAGTGTACTTTTTCGATGAAACCCAGGTTTATAGTTGCTTCGTGTCAGGAAACTCATTCAGACAAAGAAAGAAAAAGGAAAATGAGTGTATAACCAGGGCTTGAAATAACCGATGACAAAAAAAGAGGAAAATTTTCCAGGTGACGTATTGTTCCACAAATAAATAGACTTGTGTGATAGAAATATTTTATGTTGTAAAATTTATCTGAAATAGCTGTTTTTGCATGAATAAAGTCAATATAATGATAAAAAAGAGACCCAAAAGAGGAAACTGGACATCAAATAAGAGGAAAACGAAACCAAAAATGAGGAAATCTTCTTAAACGAGGAAAATTCCAAGCCCTGATAACTCAAGGTCGGGAAATATTATTTGAGTTGGTCCACATTAGTTTCACTGTTTCTGGAGTCACTTAGACAATGGAAGAAAAATAAGAGGACAGTTCAAAGTTGGAAAACGTTAATAAACCTTACCCAACATTACTTTAGCTTAAGGACTATGGGTAAATAAAGCTTGTCGTTAAATATTAAGAAGGTTGACTAATTGAATAGCTTTTGCAAGCTCAACCATATTTAGCAAGACGTAAATAATCAAAGGTAGGTTTACTTCCAAGGAAGCTCTTCGGCGAGAACATCAGACGTTTCGCCTTCACCCCAAGCTAATCATCAGAAAGCAGTGAAAATTTGTCCATTCTTTTACTTATGACTGGACAAGGTTTTCAAATTGATATGACCACTACTGGGTACAAACACGTATGTGAACAACGACATATTGATTGACGTTTCGGTTTATTCACTATAAATCATTCTCAAGACAAAAGTCAACATTATTTAATCAGGTGACACAAGTGGAGAACAGACTGTACAGGTACAGGTCAAAATGCATTGTGAGACGAGACCAGAAATCAAAACAGTTGGAGCTCAAATGAACCGATGTTTCTATTGATATAGCGCTCAGCACGATTGAACAACGTGAACTTTCTTCTTGAGAATGGTTTATAGGGAATAAACCGAAATGTCGATCAATATGTCGTTGTTTACATACGCGCTAATTTTAAAGTTCGTACTCATATTTTGGCCAGAGGCAAATGTGATCAAGCCTACTGGGACAGTTTTAACAATGTACTGATCAATCTACAAATCTGCAAAGGTCAGGCAAGGGAGCCAAACGATGCTCTAAGGAAGGCTTTACCTTGCTGTCTCCCAGATTGGCAATGTACAGTGTATCGTTGATAGCCAATACTGTGGTAGCAGTGGACCCATCCTTCCATGAAGGCTTCCTGAAATGACCAACAGGTGGCGGTAAACACCCTCTTTATAAATACATCTGGCATATCAGACAAACTATGATCAAAATAATACGAAAAGTTTTCAAATATGCCTCTTGGTTTTCCAGTTGTATTTTGAATAAAAACTTTGAATTTCAACAGTAACTCACAAACCTGAGTCAAGGAGTTAAATCTTTTAACAGTTGACTACATGTTTTATGAAGAATTTTCTGTAAACAAATGAATTTCATCAACAGCCAAATTTTTAACCAGTAACCAAATGAAGAACTAAAACTATTTCATAACTCCATCAATGAAAAGACAGATTGCAGTACTCACGTTTTTGAGGCCTGTTTTAAAAATTCATCATCAACCTTTTTGTAAACCTCAATGAAGATTTTCTTCATTTCTTTTTCAACACCTTGTAGTTCACCTGAAGCCAAACAAAATAACAAGCTTGCTCAAATAACGTACATTCAAGGCAATTTTAATGCGTCTTACAATTTTCATTACTGCTTGACAACTTCACGCAGCAACCGTACAACACAATCTTGCCAATTTAGGACACAACATGGCGGAAAAGAAATTTGATTTTCTGATTTTTTTACAAAATTTATGCAAAAATAATGCTTTACCATCTTCAGGTTTTGTGCTACAGGTGTAAATACTATTAATACAAAATTTTGAAGCATTGTGGGCATTCACGGCAACTTAGGAACTCTTGCAAATGAAAAAGGGTTAATTTTGGTGACTGTGTCCGGACTTGATGAGACTTATACAGATCTTGGCCATGGTGCATAAAAATAATTAAAGGGTAACGATTACAACTTTGGAACACAGACGGCTCACAAGGCAGTGCAATACAGACAAAACAGACTGTACCCACCAACATTATCACTTCTTTAACCTTAATTTTGATAATTAGTATTCTGTAAACCTCTGTACCAAACCCTTTGGATGAACGTCAACGCTGAACTTCATTCTCTACTTTGCAATTTCTCAGCAAATCTAAATGTTCTTTCTAATTAGAACAGTGTCATAAATAAAAAGGCATACACTACCTAAGTATTTGTCTGTTACCTTTAGGCAATCTCTCTGCCAGTCTTTTGTGGAAATTCTCAGCGGCAAACTTTGATGCCCTTGCCCCGCCATGACCATCGAAGACTGCGTAGAACGCAAGCCTTGAGCTGGAAACACAAATGGCTGGAGTGTCTTCAAAAACATAACAGTGCTTAACAAGGTCTAGCCAACACTGTATTCTCAAAGCACTCAGTCACATCTACATATAAGGTTTGTATAAATTTCGAAGCTCAAAAATAAACATAAAGATTGCCAAATGAATCCTAAAGAATCCAAACACACATGAGCAACAAACTATGTGTTCAAACATATACATGCGCAAGACTTTTGCAATTGCGAAAAATGTACCTTAACTTAGGATGCAATACGGCAGATAAATGGCACAACCGGTATTTCATTTTGTCCAATTTCTACACTTAAACTAATGTTTGACTCCGTTTTTCATCTGATAGACACTGATACGACTCCTTTAAGCAAAAGCAGAAAATCCCAGGCATTTTAACATAGTCAGCCACAGAAAAAAAAGAAAGATTGCAACTTTGGCAATTCCCTTTGTGCAACATTGAAGAGAAGTTACAATACGTTTTATTTGCCTCTCTGAAACCTTGTTCTGTTCTTACGCACAAGAAAGTCAACTTTTTGACGAATTTGAAAAGTCACGGCAATCCTAAACACATACATGGAAGAGTGTAGACTTGTCACGTGACTTGTGAAGTCATCAATGATGACATGAGCATCCTGCATCTCATCCCGTTCGCCTTGTCTTTCAGCAAAGAACCCCTGCAACTGCAGGATCCCTGCAAAAGATTCCAACCTGCCAAGAGTCTTGACGTAATCATCTCAACTTAACAAAGATGTATTGTGACACGGTCTGATTAATGCGAAGCAACATCATGAACAAAATGGGAGTCTAAATAAATTGAGAGGAAGATAATGTCACAATCCCAGATAAAAAGAAACATTGACGCCAATGTTACAGGCTGCCACCCAGACAAATGTAACAACCAAAGAAAACAAGCAATGATATCCACACTTTTTATAAATTTCAAACTCAAAAAAAAGTTTTCCCAACTGTTCATAAACAGCAGCATTTGTCGTCATTTAACACAAAAATCACCGAAAGCAATTAATTGGACCGTGATTTTTTACACGTCTACTCTGCTCTATTCAACCTGCCTCTATAGGTGTTTGTTGACATTCGCGCTTCCGACACATTTGTGGATAACATTGCAAGACCTATTCGCGGTTTTATTCTGATGAATGATTGCACGCAGATATCTATAACACACGAGCATGCATAAAATACAATGTACAGCACAAATCACATAGGACAACTCAATAAACAGTTCATACGTATTACCTTCAGTTGAACTTCGACAGCGCTTGTTCCCAACCATGTCAGTATCCTCTTTTGTTCTCTCCCGAGCTCTCTTTTCAGTACCACTGCCGTTGGAGACATCTGGCAAATCTCCGAATAGTGAGTCTGAAGTTTTGGAGCCCTCTGATGCGGTTTCGCCTGTAGAATTCTTGAGAGGATGACTATTATCCGCAGCTAAACAAGAAAAGTATACTTGAAATGCTGAAACAAACTCTTGAGACGAGGGTTAATCTTTAGCAAAATTACATGTGTACTTCTCAGTTATGGTGACTTGGTGCTCTTACATTCTAAAAAACTTAATTCTCTTCTTTACACTTCACACTAGAAGAATAAAAGAAGAGTATTCTAAAGTATTTCTCATTCATTCCCTTACATACATTCATCATTCAAGTAAGATCAAGCTTAGGGGAGAAGGAGACACTATTGTGTGACGCTCGATTGTCTGTCAATAAAGCCAGGATTCGAGCCTGGGTCTCCAGAAGGGAGTCCGGAGCACAAACCACTGAGCATGCTGTACATTTATGCCTTGACACATTTTGGCACTTGACAGGTTTGTCATCAGGTAAACAGGAAGAAGACTCTCAGAGGATAGGCAACTCCCTCGGATGACAGTATACAGGTATACACAGCCATGTAACTGCCAACTCAGAGGGTAACGTGAGATTTGGGAACTGTCTATATTGACACAGACAATGCTTCTCCTTTGTGGTCCCTAATTTTGAGATGCGGGTTTTGAATTGAAATTTGACAGAAGATTGTACAATGTGGGCTTTTAGTCCATACATTGACGACAGGGGAACAAATCGAATTAGTCTTAGGAGAATTGGAATTCTATCTAAACTATAAGGTCAACTTACAAAGCTCGGGTAAATCTGCAAACAAATCCATGTTAGTGTCTGCTGGCACCTGTGCTGGGCTGGAGAGCCGACTTAGTCTCCTGCACAGACCCTCGAGGTTGGTTGGGGTCTGCTACAGCGCACTTTTCCATGTGCATTCTTGGAATATCATTGGCTGTTCCGATTTCAAGAAACAAGGCATTCTATTGGTCAGTTGAATAATAGGTCAAACTAGTTCACCAACATGGCGACTTCCAGTAAGGGAAGAGTGTCGATGGATTTTATCTGTTTAAATCTCTCTGTTCTCGTCAAACTACCGCATTTCAAAGCTAACGAGTCAAGGAATACATCAGCAGTAACGTATAAGAAACATTTACTGATAATTATTATCTTGTATACTATGCTGTATTCTGAAGTGATGTGACATTTTACGAAATAATTTGTGGAAGAGATAGCCATTCACAACAACAGTCATTTGAGGCACACTATNGAGGATGACTATTATCCGCAGCTAAACAAGAAAAGTATACTTGAAATGCTGAAACAAACTCCTGAGACGAGGGTTAATCTTTAGCAAAATTACATGTGTACTTCTCAGTTATGATGACTTGGTGCTCTTACATTCTAAAAAACTTAACTCTTTTCTTTACACTTCACATTAGAAGAATAGAATAAGAGTATTCTAAAGTATTTTTCATTCATTCCCTTACATACATTCATTCAAGTTAAGATCCAGCTTAGGGGAGAAGGAGACAGTATTGTGTGATGCTCGATTGTCTGTCAGTAAAGCCAGGATTCGAGCCTGGGTCTCCAGACGGGAGTCCGGAGCACAAACCACTGAGCCCGCTGTACATTTATGCCTTGACACATTTTGACACGTGACAGGTTTGTTATCAGGTAAACAGGGAGAAGATTCTCAGAGGATAGGCAACTCCCTCAGCTGACAGTATACAGATATACACAGTCATGTAATTGCCAACTCAGAGGGTAACGTGAGATTTGGGAACTCTCTATATGGACACAGACAATGCTTCTTCTTTGTGCCAATTGTGGTCCCTAATTTTGAGATGCAGGTTTTGAATTGAAATTTGACAGAAGATTGTACAATGTGGGCTCGTACTCCATACATTGACGACAGGGGAACAAACCAAATTAGTCTAACGCTCAGGAGAATTGGAATTCAATCTAAACTATAAGGTCAACTTACAAAGCTCGGGTAAATCTGCAAACAAGTCCATGTCAGTGTCTGCTGGCACCTGTGCTGGGCTGGAGAGCCGACTCTCAAGCTGCTTTTCCGGTTTTACTGTCAGGACACCTATCGGTTACAACTGCAGTTGTGTTCGTTGCCGGCATTCAGTTGCGGGCAACCACGTCAAAAGCTAACACTTATGACGCGACGTGTTCACTTATGGTCAGAAAGTCCAGTTTATCATTATGAGCATAGATTAACAGAAAATTCCCTGTGGTGTGAAGTTGCGCTATTTGGCTATGATCATGGGAAAAGCAATTTCACCATCAAGACCGGTGGTATACGTCAGGGAGATCGGTTGCCGTGAATACTTTGGCGGGTAATTTCTCTCTCACGATTGTAAGGCGTGATGCCGCAATGTGCGCCTGTGTTGACCTCGCTAGGCCGGGTTTGATCAGATATGGGTTATCATGGTAAGTGGTTTGCACTGGGAAGTAATTGTAACAAGTTCGACTCTATATTGTTCCCTCACAAAAAGGAATTTCAATACACCTCAATATTTGAGTATTTGTAATAAGCGGGTTTCGCAGGACACTGGCACCAGACGATCAAATGGTTGAGAAAGTATCAACACCCCTTATCAAAAAAATAACAACCTGGCTTTTTTCACAATCTTTTGCTCGGTGACACAAAACATCCTTGACTATAGTCCCGTAACATCCACTTATCTCACAGCAAAATCTTCCGAATTTATATTTTTTAAAAGGATATCCAACCCCGTTTTGATGAATCAACCAATCCTCGTTCTGTCACCTGCTCCGGCAACGCACCATTGGCGTCAACCTTCTAGCTAAAAACTTATGTGTGTCACAAATTGAATATTATGGTCCTTAATTGGTGGGTGTTCCCACAGTTGTCGTGTAGGCTAATTCACTCAGTAAAAACGTATGTCACGCTTGCCCGTATAGCACACCGTTAAAAGGACTTCTCAAGTTATCTTGCAAACTTTAGAGGATTGTCGAGGGTTACAGAGCAGCATTTTGTTTCAGAGAACTGGATGGGAAAGTCGTTTGAGTAGCTGTTAACAGGCCAAAACCGGGATTAGTATCCTTTTAAACATTGACACGTTCAGAACTTGATATATTGACATTGAAATTTATTGTTTAAAAATAGTGAGAACATACTTTTCTTTCCATTGACAACTTAGTTTTTGAGCTTATCATTTTCAAACTGAAGTATCTTCTGGCAGTAGGCCTAAACAACATCATGAATTTTTGTATAAGCTCGGCTTATTGCCGATATTGATATGCGTGCAAACACAAAAAAAATCTTTCATGCTAAAAATCATGCCAATGGCTTTCTGTTTGTTAACTTGAATTTGAAATTACTGAGGCGAGATAGCACATGAAAACTTCAAAGCATACGATAAAACAGCAGCATGAGTTTGCCCGGTACACAATCAGGACTCTCTGCCCGGACCAAAGGCACTTCATGATCCCCAGCAGACATGTACACGTGTGTATTGTGGATTGGCGATCTGTTCTGAAAGTGTCAATTGATAAATCATGTGACCCGTAAATACTTGAGCTCGCCTTTTCATACAGCTTACTGTTGTGTACACACACATAATCGTACACCCACCGTACACTGCTTCTTGCCATTAAGTCTGGTCTCGAGTTTGCACTAGGACATTTCCGAATTAAAGGTCTTCGCCCGGGTCCTCGGTTCTCCGAACAGTTCCAGAGTGTCCCGATTTCTGTTCCCAATAGGAAGGAAGCCACCCACGGCGAGTCATCTTAACGTAAGTTGGTAAAGAGATGTAAAGACAACTTCTAACCGCCAGTGACGAATCGAGGCTAGTGCAATGGACGGCGGTAAGATACTGTTTAGCTGGGTTCTCGTATTAATTTTTTACGTGGTGGAGAAACCATGCTTTGCATTGCCGGACACAGTGACACAGTTGATGTATTGCGTAGGTTGTCAATCCACAGTTATACAAATGAACCGTATGATAAGAAAACCTCAGTTCGACGGTTTAGAAGAACGAGTGACCGACGTCATGGACAAGATTTGCAACGAAAAGAGTTTCGCCAATTATGCCACGGTGCCGCCAAAGATGATAAAAACATGCAAATATCTCATCGAGATGCATGGCGATGAAATTGAGAGCATCTTTATGAAGGAGTATGAGACTGGTGCGAGTGACCCGAAAGCTCAGGAGGACCGGATTGTTGATAAAATTTGCAAAACATTAAGTAGTGCTTGTGACAAACCAGATGAACTTGAGGACGAGGTTGACGAAATTGGGAAGAAAGGTGTCGTGGATTACGACGAAGAGAAACAAACGTTTAAACTGAAAGTTGCGGATAGTTTGAACAAGCCTGATGAACTTTAGCATCAATGGTTTACGTTGCTTTGTGATTGGCACACGTACCGATATTCCTGTCGTAAAAATTTGTATCACGGTGAAAACGGACATTTTTTCTCAATAATTATATTTTGAAAAGGCCTGCTGTGAAATTGATCCCACCTAGTTTTTTTATTCCTATTAGATGGAATTTTTTTGTCACCCGATCTGAAGATAGAGTGGATATTATTATCACGAGAAAAGTATGTCAATTTCAAAGTATTTTGATTGAACCAAGCTTCGATGACAATAAACGTGAACTTATTACGTCATTTCAAAACCGGATTTTCCCTGCAAGCAGATACTATCTGCGACTTGTTCATTTTAAGCTTTAAAATAAAATGATGGATTGGAGTAAACTTGAACATTCCTAAATTGGCACGTGCGACGATCGTTTTAGTCGAGTTACGTCAGACTTCTGAGGGAAATACAGCCTACTTCATAATACGAAAGCTACTTCATGATATGGGAAAGTGTTTTACTCGAGTAATATTTCTATCGATAAAGGGTGGCCAGAATCGTGCATCAGCACGTGACCGATTTTGACTTTAGTTTAATGAACTTGCCATAATATGGTTTTGGTAATTTTTTTATTTCCGAACTGGACCTTCTTTGCTCACTTCCGCCATTTCCCAACTCAAAGTGTTTGCGAATAAGAATTGCCCGTTAAGAATATTTTTCAGTGCTGCTGGAAGTGATCAATAATTTTCTGAATGATTATCGAATTTGAGAGAGAAAGTTGTTGCAAGGGTTTTTTAGTCATTTGTCGTCCGTTAACATTGCAGGACAATTCCGTTGCGAAGAGGTTGAGAATTTAATTTGTTAAAAGCAAGTATTCAAATAGTTGGCTTCCATAACTTTATTTAGCTTGTATAATATAAGTGTTTAAAACATATTTTGACACTGTTGATATTGTCAATTTTTGAGTTTTCGCTCAAAATACTATTACAAGAGCAACGCGATGACTTGACGTGCGCCCACAAATGCACTGGAACTGGCAAGCTTCTAGCAGGGTTAATTTGTGTGATAAGAATGGCTATAATATGGCGCAGAGTATGTCAAACCTGTCTGAAAATTGAAAAGCTTCGTTGTCTCTATAGCACACGGGCGGCGCATCATATGGGGCTGGGGGCTATAGCACCCCACTTATTTCAGGGCCGTGCCGCACATCGACATTGTCAGCGCACCATAGGGTGCTGCGGGGCTCAGTAGCCTCCCACTTTTTCAGTGCTGCGCCGCTCATGTAGTAGGAAGCTAGTCCAGGTCTGGCGTTGTCACATTCGCAGGAAAATAATTGCTCCAGTTTCACAGAGATCTTGCATTTAGCGGATAAGGAGACCCCTTTAGGAGGTGCCACAGCAGCGCCCAACTCGTTCAAAAATGAACGTCAGTCGTTGTTTCCTCATAATTAGGAAAACGACTCAGTTTTCATAACAACACTTTGAGCGGTGTGGCAAATAAAACAGCGGCGGACTCAAAAATAACAAAAATGCGTCCGAAAATTAACAGAAAACATTTTACTAAATTTCATGAAAATCATGAACTCCTGACTGCGAAACATAGGCAAACGCGTAAAAAAACTTGCCACTAGAGGTCACTGAGGTATCTGGATCAATCCAAAACTGGCGTTATCATCCCTCACTGATCATCTCCATTGGACAATATCGGCCAAATTTTAAAAAGCTCCTTGAAGTCGATGTTGAGTAGATTCGGCCGCGGATGCCTAAATCGCCACTAGGTAGCAACACAAGAGTTGGGCCCATCCGAAAATCAATCTTCTCAGAAACAAATCTGCAAACTTTCATAATGATCCTTTTAGCGGCCTTGGTGGTTTGAGAGGCGGTCGTCTGAAATGGGCACAAGACTAAAGAAAATGGCCACAAGGTGGCGTAAAATATGCCGACTCCGTCCGATAATCGAATAGCATCGTCATGTCCTCAATAGAAGGATGTAAGCTGATTTCATGAAAATCCATTCAAGGAACCCCAGGATACAGAGACAAACACACAAAAAATAAAATTGCCACTAAGGACAAAGAGGTTGTCAGATTTATGAGAAACTCCTCGTAATTCTTCTCCTGTGACACCGCTGGCATTCGAATGAGAATGACATTTGTGTCGGTGTCCTCAGCTTACTAGACGCTTATGTAGGTGGGGATAACAATTTCATTCGTTTCTGAAATCGTCCTAAGCATTAGTCACCCCTGAAACAAGCCCGTAGGAAGGAAAAAACACTGGGGGGATACAAACCAATTTGACTTCGCCAACCTACCCCCATGCTATTGTCATCCCCCCGCGTTCTCTGGATGTCACCATATTTGTACCGAACCCCACCCCCACGTCCGCCATAGGTGGGGGTAATACCGGGTATGCAGCCATCAGGATTTGAGTAACCGTGAACCAACAAGGATTCACTGAGAGTAAGAATGGGTCTAGGCCCCGAGCGCACTGCCGGGTAGCTGGGAGCTGCCTGAAGTAACTATAGCTGGGTCGATGGTCAAGGTTCCTTTTATTATGATCCAGATTCGGGAAAACTTCATTTTATTATGACCATTCTTTGAAGTAATTTTTGGAAAGGTGAGGTCCCGAGGTGCCTGGTATAATTGCTTTTGTGGTCGTTTCAGAATCCCTTGATGAAACACGATCGGTAGCCCAGTTTCTGGTTGCTGCGGAAAATGATACAGGGTTTGTCCCACAAAAATGTACAGACTTCAACTTCTGGAGTCAAATTCAGTTCCCGTGGATAACTGAGATTCTAAGCAGGCCTACTGCATGGTTACACCTTATTTTTAACGTGGATGTGCCTGGCATGACGTGCTAGATAGACAACAATCGTTTAGTTTACTTTTATATTTGGGGATCTGATGATAGATCGAATTTTCCCAATGTCGGCCTGCAATTAAGTTCAATAATGTATTGTCATTTCTTACAAGATTATCTTCTAATTATCAAAAAATCATCTCTCAATCAGTCCACTTTCGTAGATACATAAACATGTAAAACAGAAACCAACAATCAAATCCATGTGCAATGCGTTTACCTTGATTTAATGACTTAATTCCTTTTTAATCCCCTGTTAGTGACTTTAAACAAGAAATCTTGTACCGAAGTCAAAAAGCGATGCATTTATTGTCATTTGAATTGTGAGAAATTTTTTTGGGAAGTGTCCAAATATCATCAATGTTTTTAAGAGTTGTTTTAGATAGGCAAAAAGCGCCCAAGTGCACTTTACTATTTGGGGAATGGATTATAGTTTTTCCATATTTAGGCTTCAACTTAATTCCCTAAATCGTCATCATTTCTTAAAAGATTAGCTTCTAATTGCCAAAAATCACCCATTAACCTGTCCGTTTTCGTAGATACATAAACATGTAAATTAAAAACCAACGAATTTGTTGATCAAAACGGAATGTTATAAGAAATTTCCGCAGGCATGCGCGCAGATTTTTGACGGGTAACCGGGAGAAATGGAAGATTCATAGTAAGGTGTATTTTTGCTCTTTCCGAGGTACTTATAACGGTTCACGAGTTTAACTTGGCCTCAAAAAACGCAGAAATATTTGTTTAATTTGTTTATTATTTCAATTATTTGGGTACACTCGTTCGACATGTACATAGTCCTCCCAAAGGCAGCCTCGACAGCAGTATTTTCCACATGTGGGAATTCCTTACAAACAACTCATAGTAACCATCTTCAAAAGAGTAACTATTCTTGTGATAATATGGGAAACAGTAACATTACTTTGTAATTAACTATCGGAAACAGTAACATTACTTTGTAATTAACTATCGGAAACAGTAACATTACTTTGTAATTAACTATGGGAAACAGTAACATTACTTTGTAATTAACTATCGGAAATAGTCCTTTTCAGTGTGTAATTAACAAACAGGGGTCTCCACGTTCTCTGAAATTGCTCATTCCCTTTCGATGGCGGTCAATCCTATTGTATCTTTTCAAATTTTTTGGTTGTTTGGGTCGAATGTCTTTATATTGCTGTACTATGCACGAATGTTTTGTGTTTTTTGATGAATTTCGAATCACAACTTCCCTCGTGAATACTTGAGAGTGTTGTATTTACATGTATGGAGGGACAAAGGGACATTTCTCCGAACTTCTCCACCGAGGGAGGGACCCGTCTGAAATGGGACACCTTAATTATGAAAAGCTAAATATCGTTAAGCTTGGAAAAGAATGATAGTTCATTCCACAGTCGTGTGGTCAGACGACAGTGCAGGAAGTGATCTTCTTCAACATGAAAGTTGGTTGCACAATTTCACAAAAAAAAACAGGAAAATAGACGTAATCGAGTTTACCATTGGGTCCTCTCTCCGTGAGCGTACCCTTAAGAATTTGTCAAAATCAACATAAAAACTGTGACCACTTGAATGTCATCAATGGCCTCCCTCAGACGTGGGGACCCCTATGTGAAAACATCTATATTTTCAAAAATCAAGAAATGTGCAGCAATTGATTATATCTGTCAGGTCATCAAATTTTCTCAAGTGATATATAATACGAGGAAAAAGCGACAGTTTTCTCCGTTATCCCTTGCAGGAGAGGGGCCTCTGAAAAAATATGTTTTGCAGTGGCAAAATTGACTTACTGAATTTAAAAATCGGGTAAATTAATACGCTCCACAAAAGCTTCGCTTTACAAATTTTGTCGATTTTTCGAAATACATGCATGAATCATTACGTGCACTTTTCTAAGTGCATTTAGACCACCTGTGCTGCGAAATCGGAGACCCCATCAACAATTTCCTGGCCAGGGTTTTCAAAATGTAAACCATGCACTGATACAGAGTTGTTAAATATTCTCTTGAGTTTTCTCTCTTATCCGCATTTAGCAGTCTTTACTAGAATTCTCAACTGTCCCCGCCCCACGCGTATGTCAGTGGCCACGGTTTAACCCTGACGCCTGAAAATTTTTTTTTGGGGGGCCGTGCACCCCCGCGCTTCCTAAGGCCTTGTATCTGCGAAATAGAGATCGGCATGGTTTAGCGTGCCAGTTCCATTGCGATGGTTTAAAATCATGGCGTTCAATATTGTTATCTAACTTCATGCAGAACAATTATTGTCAATTGATTGGAGCGGCTCCTAACATTCAGCACTCAGTTCGTCTGTTGATAGGTTCTCATGGAGACCGCTTGAGCACAATGGCACAACGCCAGTCTCTCAAGAGAACTTCTTGGGTAGAGCTCAAAGCGCCTTTGTGCAAGCTATTGAAATATTTTACAAATGATTGCTTTGGCAAACATAGCCATCTGACCCGCTTGATAAAACACAAAAGTAAATGTCGCTTAAGGAAAGACCGGAATGCTAACAAGAATAAGAATTTAGAATCAAACAAACTTTATGGCATAAACAGTATAATTTTACTACACGAGTTTCATGTAATCTCGCATCCACACTAACATATTGACAAACTAATACAAAATTTGTAATGAATATTGAGCAAAGTAAGAAGACTTGATAATAAATTCACAGAGTACTTGTAAAAATAAAATACTACACAATAAAATGTTGAATACAGCAAAATAACATCAACATGAGATAATTTGAGCACAGATTTCTAAAACAATCTAAAATTTTGCTGATGAATAAAACCTTTAAAAAACCGATTTCAACTAGTTGAGCCAAACAGAAGTTAGTCAGATAATATTGAGCAAACAGACTTGCACGATTACCATTACATTAGTGTATCGTGCTGTAAGGGTCTTAAGCGTTATTCAAAGCAACCAAATCACATTTACGCTGCGATTGCCTCTCGCACATAATAACGAATCCCTCAGTGTAATCCAGTTTAATCAAAAGGCCGCGGGTTTAAGTACTAATTCTCCACAGCCGATGTAATAAAATCCCGAGTGGATTGACATCCGTATTTGTAACACAGTGTTCAGAATATGTCAATTAGTCCGTATCCTCTTGACTAAAAGATGTACGATGATGAAGAAGTGATAAACAGAACAGATAAGTTCATCATCTATGTCGGCTGACTCGTCGTTCTCCATTTCACGGTGTTGGTCGGGGGAATGCCGATCTTCATTTTATTATTTACCGTCGACCGGCTGAAGTAGAATCCGCACGTCGATTTGGCGCTAAGAGTAGAGAACGGTGCGAGCGAATTCGAATTTTTCTTTCCGATTTCCAATGACGATCCAGTAACATCCCTATTTTTCCTGCTCTTAAAGCCCGATCCACCAACCGATCCTGTCTCCACTATATCAGTGCCGATGTCGCTCCCTTGGTTTGCCACCATAGAATCGTTGCCCCTGTGGGTGCGCGTTACGTTGAAGTGCCGTGAATATATGTTGCTGATTTTCAGTCGTTTCAGTCGTTTATCCTCGAGCACTTCCCAAGTAAAGGTTTTGGATCTGCTGGAAAGACTGAGTGAGTCGGGGATGAAAACCACTTGTTGTTCGCTTGGCATGTTGTGATGATTTGTATGCCAGTAGACAACTCCCACCAAATGTCAAATGTCGTCTGTTTCTAGGAGTTGAGCGTCTTTAGGGTATTTTCATCAACCAGTTGTTCTGTCTTCGAAAATCGGACGGTATCCCCGTCCAAACATGAAGCTAACCTCTCGAACAGATCGCCTGTGTTCGACAAGGCGGTCTTCCCTCCCGCTTATGTCGATGAGAACTTCTTTACAGCTACGCCCGGGGTCGAGTATAGGTAAACACGCAGGTAGTGGTTATTAGCTACGGCAAACACAATAGAACTCCGCGTTTATTACTTAGTCGACACGAGGTCACGACTGACGTCACTAGCTGTGATAATGCGTATTGGAAGCAATTTGATTGACAAATACGCAATAGTTTAGTTTCTTGTAATGTAATATGGGAAGTAAAAATCTGCCGGATTTAAATCACTAATAAAAGCTGCACTGAGGTTTGTTCTAGGTGTTGCAATGCTCAAATTGCAACTGATGTATGATCTTCGTCATCATAAAAATGTTATTTTCTCTTAGGGTCCGCTGCGGTTCCTAGTTTGCGACAAGCGCTCATAAAAGCTTCAGTATGGAATTCCAAGCTTGTCAGATTTTAACACGTACTGGTTTAACGCGTTAACGCGTGCATGCTTAACTCATTAACACCTTGATCTATTTCGTAACGGGTCAATGTTCTGCGAAGGTGAACGTTCGTGTCACGGAGTAAGGTGACCAAAGCTTAGTCCAAGAATGCGTGGGTTGTTTAGACTTCTACACAACCGAAGTTAAATACGGCAATTTGTTTTTGCCCCCCAGTGTAACTGTTTAGGTTTTCGACAACTGATTGACTTCTAACTGCTTATTTCTACTTATATCAAAGAAATTTGTCCATGTTATTGTTATCAATGTTTTGCAATGGGCGCATTTTATTTTTCGGAAGATTTTACTAGACATGGTCATGTGACCCCACTAATGACAGGTTGGTATTAAGTCACAAATTAAACTCTTCTGGCTTTCTACTTTCAGAACATAATAGCTAAATTCTATAATTCTTGTAGATATTTTGCTAAATGAAAATACTTGTCGATAACATCCTCCTTGGCCGTGGGACGTAGGCCACTGGGAGTTTATGAAACCACTTGTGTGACCATTTGGGGCTAAGGGAGAAGTTTGTTTTGATGTTTTTCGTATCATTAACTGTTGTATTATTGGTAAGTAAAAAGTCGACATTTGTAAACTTGTAGATGTTCATGAATGTTGGCTTTTAAACTTGACTAATTCTGCAAATTGGAAATGGAATCGAAATATTTAAAAACAATGAAGTTAGATTACATAAGGGGATGGCCCTTTAAAAAATATTACCGCAGTTTGCATTAACTTATAAAAGACACAGAGTTTTTTGTTTTTAACGTTAAAATGCAATTTTAAAGAAAATTTCTAAATTTATGAGAGTCCCATGGTCGTGAATTTGGGAACGACCACTCCAAACATTTTAATGCTGTTATTGAAGAAAGGCATTATCAAACTGAAAATGTCACCAATTAATTTGATAAATACATTTACAAACATTTCATAGCTCAAGGTGTCATTGAGAAGCACTGTCTCATTTTTCAAAAAATCCTACATGGTAATAAAGATACAGTTTGCATTACAATTGTTTAACACTTATCAAATGTTACTCGGTAAATTGTGACAACTTTTAGCAAAACAACATTAAACTGAACCCTAATACTTCAATAGAAAAACCAGTCTTCCCGTCCTATCAAACTAGACAGATACTTATTGCAGCATCAGCAGTAAACGAAAAAAGCAGGTCGCCTCTAAATCTTCTGTCTCTCTTGCATCCTACTGCCTCTCGGACAATGTTCCTTGTTATGATCGATGTTCCTCCTCCGCCATGTCCCCTAGGCTGGGAGTCCCCCGATACCGATGTTCTCCAAGCCTGGTGATACTTCTACACGTTAATTCAACTTCTCCCTACGTCTTGGTGAGCATCAAGTGTAACGAACTACATGCGCAAAAAACTATACCTTTCGACGGGAGTGGCAACCGTGGGACAGTTTGTAATGAACAGCGCAAATTTGAAATCAATTTTGACCTGAACTGTTTTCAAAAGTGCATGGGGGGGGGGGGCATGACTCTTTCTTGCACCCTTGGCTGCGCTAGTAGGCCCACTATTAGTCACAGATGGCAGCCATCTTGTTCACAGTGCAGAATTAACTCCCCATAACATAGGCTACTTTTAAGCGAACTTAAAAAAGATTTAAAAATTTCGTTGATGTTTGCAATGAGTATCAACGGAGCTGGAAAGCAAAAGATTTACCAGGATATGTTTCATATTTTCATCATTCAGTATGACCATGAACAACGACAGTCAATTTAGATGAGCTTGCGATGATTGTCACAGCATACAGCGACATGCCTCTGTAACTAATCTTACTTTAGGAGGGAAATCCGGCTTTATACAAAAATGCGCAAATTAAAATGCGGGGGCTCTTCGAATATCAAATGTTAGAAATTTAGCCACACAGGAAAGTGGCAAGACGAATGGACTGAGCCACGATCCATAACCGCAATCTAGACCTGCTGCATCGATTGTCTTTCCTTTGATAGAGTTATGTAGTTTGCATTGGTCCGGTAGGTTCAAAACTTGTGTTGACTTGACGGGCAGCAGATGATGGCTGTATAGCAGGTGTAAGACACACCGACAGGCGGTAGCAAAGACGGGCACCTGTGTACATGCCAGGTGGTCTTAATCAGTCACTTTATTCCAAAAGCAACCCTGCCAAATCAACGATAGCAGGTTGGAAGCTGTCTTAGTCACCTGTCACTTGCTTTATCTCCGATTCATCTGTCCACCTCTCATTTTGCCAGGCCAGTCACCTTCAGGTATGGGGTTCTCTGGGATCATTTCTCTTTGTAATATTATAATATTTATATCAACTATACCACTAAAGTAAATCAGCAAGATAGCGTATTCCACAGCTACGGTCAGAATCTGATTCAAATTCACGCATGAAGTTGTGCTCTTGCTTTAGATAGGGTCTAAAAATGCATCACATTCACGGCGGAATCCGAGACGCCCAAACATGCGACTCCGAGCGTCCAGTAGTTATGAAACCGTGGGCTTTTTGGGGGGTGGGGGGTGGGAAGTGTGTTTCACGACCGAAATAAGCGTAATTACGGGCGAATGATTTCGGTCGTGAAACACTCGGTTGGCCCACGATAACACCGTTGGCGGCCCACGGCCTAGGGACGAAGCACTGTGACAGTCTTATGTAACCGTCTATCGTTGACATGCAAATCCACAACTAAATCGTGACATGTGACCATAGATACTCGTTAGTCTATGATGCGACCAGATAAAATCGATGATAAATGTCTACGCTGTGCTGTGCTCATGGTTTCCCAAACACATTTATTGACTGAAACTGAACAATTCTCTTTATCACCAGCTTTTCTCGTTCATAATTCATCTCGTCAAAAGGAACAGCTTAAAGGTCTTGTTCGTCCATCTTGTCAAAAATATTCGTTTTGTCTAAAGCGTGTCTACATAGGGAGTGGCTCTAACTCTGCGCATTGTACATCATACGTAACTCACCTCGAGTGTATTTCACGCACAAAATAATACATCAAATACAACAGCAACTAAGGCTTAGATGGGTAACAACTTTATTACACATTTGCAACGAGCATGACTAAAGACCAGGTATAATTGTGGCACACCACTTTATACAAGGAATAACCGAGGGTGTGCTCTGAAATCGACGCAAGACACTCGCGAGACACTAGCGGCGAGATGCAGTTGAACTAGGGAATGGAAACTAGCATTTTCAGTGGCGGATTTAGCGGGGAGGGGGGCAAGGTAGCGAAAGCATAATGCATAGGCCTTGAACAAACCCCGTTTTTAGTTATAAGGTCCACAAACGCAAATATTCGAGACCCCTGCATCCTTACATTTTAGGCTGGACGCGCGCATGTGGCAAAATTCCGGTTAGTCCTGTGCCCTGACCGCCCCCCCTCCCTAACTCAAAATCCTAGATCCGCCCCTGATTTTTACTTACAGTCTACTCCCATAATTCAAACAGCCTAGCCAACGAGTCATTTCACTTGGGGTGATTACGAGAAAATATTTGCGAAGCTCTCGCTTTCACCCGAGCGCCTTTGCGTGGTCTTGCGTTATCTCGCAAGAAACTTATTGTGTGGAATGTACTCCAGTTTCCAACAGCTGAATAACATTACTAAGAACATTAAGTTGTATCAAAATCGAGCACAGTTGAAAAGAAACTGTTCAATCGGTAAAAAAATCTATATTGACTATATTCAGATAATAACAATCAAGACAGGTATCAGATAATAACAATCAAGAACCGATGATCCCCACTGTATGGATCACGCATATATTTCAGTGCACTGCAGCTTTTGAGGAATTTTGTTGTCAGTCCGCTATGTTTGCCAAGTGTTACTGACAAAATTGTTCACATCGTGGGAAGCGAGAACAATGTCTCGACAAGGCCATCACAATTATGTAGACTTCCATGGAAATTTGGCCCAATTGTCATCACCATGGGCGACTTCCGATCTTGCATCTTTTGTGATTGCTTCGCCGCTCTTGGCATCCAAAACAACAAGAGTGGGGATGCCTTGTACCCCAAACAAGGCACACAGCTCTTTCTGCAAAATAATTAAAATTCGTTGAGTAACTAGAGGAACATTACGCTAAAGTTTCAGACTACTTCCCACCTAAAACGCAAACTATGAGGAAATCGTGTCTCTGTAGTGTCCCCAGTCGCTTGAGGTCAAAGGTCACATTTTCCATGTAATGAGAAATGACGTAGAAAATAAATCCGAAACTAAAAGAGGCGATCCAGATCCTCTTAAGGATACACTTGTTTGTCGAAAAGTAGAATAAATATACGTAAACAAAAATGGATCACTGAAATTTTCTGATATAATAACAGATGTTATTATATCCGAAAATTTCAGTAATCCATTTTTGTTGTTTCATTTACGTATATTTACCATACATTGAGGAAATGTGCTTTGCCTTGTGGGAGAAAAATCGACAAATTGGCGAGCAGTTGACAGATCGTTTTCTTTTGAAATTTGAAACTAAAAGAAAATGCTTTGACATGAACAGAAATTAAAAGAGTTTGTTCGTAGGACCAGCAATATCGTTTTTCTTCGAAATTTGAAACTAAAAAAGAAAATGCTTTGACATGAACAGAAATTAAAGAGTTTGTTCGTAGGACCAGCAATACTTTTATTACATGTATAATTTTGACGATGCTTGAGTGGCTTCTAGCGTAATATAATTCAGACCTGCAAGCTTTTTAGTTTTTTTTCTGGGAGTAAATCAGTCAGGGATGTCAACACTGGTTAAAAAATATCAATCGTGTATGAATAAACGAGACCTCCACACTTTTAACTGAACTATTTCCATAAAGGAGTACTCCATAGAGATAACGTCTACTAATGGGAAACTTGTTTTCCGGGGTAACTTGTTTCCCGCATTAGCGGACTACTTGGCACCCACGCACTGAGCGACGACCACGTGCAGTTCTTGGCTATAGTCAGTTGCATGAATTGGTACTCGGAGAAGCCAGGGAAGTACTCGACACGAAGTTGTAACAGGGCAATTAGGACGTAACGCAAACACCTCGCTAAAAAGCAAGACTTCGCGAGATTACGTGAGATATTGTCGTGTATTAGAGAGCATGCGATTTCATGCAGCTAGATTTTTGAGAGGTCCCTCAGCTATAGCGTGGGTCATCTTAGCGTTACTGAACTCTATCTAGGACTTACCTTTCTGTCCCTTGCGTCAAAATCTAAAGCAAGCCACTTCATTTCAGCAAAATAACTTTCGAATGAATCTTTATCTTTGTCAGAGCTCACGAAGATGATTTCCATGTCTTCGCCTTGCGGAGTCGACTTCATATGCTCGTAAAACTTTACCAATGTGGGTGTGAAACTTCGACATGGCGGACACCAGTGCGCCGAAAAGTAGAGGCAGATATATTTCTTATCGGCACATAAACTGGCAATGGACACGGTATTGCCTGCCAGGTCCAAGATTTTAACCCCGTCAGGAAAAAGAGCCTCCATTGTAGACCTGAATGAATAAGCGAGCTAACGCGGAGCTAACTCCTATTTATAGCGCCGAGGTGGGGTTTACATATCGATGATTTAATCGCTCTACGCGGGCTTAATCAATATAACTGGACAACTCAATGTTCAAATAGCGTCGATAACAATGGACCAAGCAATGATAACAATGCGGTCGCCTGGGCACAGTGGAGATAGCTATAAATAGATTCACTCTTTTGACTGACTAGTACCAAAACGTGGTCGATATCTACGTGCAAACTGAACAGCAAAAATATATACATATGTAATAACCTACCTACAGTCATGGACTTACTAAACATACATTTGTAGAAACTCATGGGGGTAGGCCTAGTCACTTAAGTGTAATTAATTACTGTTTTCTTCGCATACCTTCATTTATTTGTAGTTGTGGAAGTTTTATGCGTTATCCGTCAAACTGGAGGGCTCTCATGGCGGTAAAGCAATATTTTCTGCTATAGTTACTCTCCTTTGAGGATTTCATTTAAACGGCTCCCACTGCGCATTATTCAGTGATGTTCTACTTTAGGCCAAGTACTTAGGTTCTGAATTCGAAAGCGCAGTTACCTTATCAATGGACATGCGTGACTTTGTTGTAATCCTACTGAGAGTCTGCCGGCCGGGCTGGGATCGAAGTGTCGCCCAGTCCAGCGTGGCGTTAAACTCAGCCTATGACGAAACAATATGTTGGCAGACCAAAGCAGGCGCTAACTGGAGACCGCATTGGACATTGCTCTAGGCCTACCTCAAACACTCCCCGTCTCATTTTCAAAGTAGAATGACGGTGACGATGATGCCACATGAGGGGCGCAGCACTGGAAAAAGTGGGGGGTAAGGCCCCCTCAGCCCCCCTGTGGTGCCCACCGGCCTATAGACCACGTGCGGCGTAGCACTCAGAAAAAAGTGGTGCGCCTATGGTGCGCCCCCCATCGGTGATAATGATGATGGTGGCAGTGACGCCGGAGTAACTGAATGGTAATGATGATGATGGTGATGGTGATCATGATGATGGTGGTGATGACTGCATGGTGATGGTTGTGGTGCTTTACGATGGTGACGATCATTATGATTATGATGACGATAAACGGGTCGGTTGGTCGGCGGTGATGAATTCAAAAATTCGTATTTTTCCAGAAATCGTGGTCACCGGGACAGGACTCTGCACTCACGGTAAAGTTGCTTTTTTGTTCTGTCGCCATGCTCGATCACTGAGTGCCTAATAACGAATATGAAGTTAAGTCTTCTGAACAGGAAATGACAGGATTCTATTTCATGGGGGAATGCCAAAGCACCGTTTTTGAACTCGGCGGTAATTTTACTGATTAGCTAATTAATTAACACAATTAAGCTCTGCGGAGCCGCCTCGAGTCGCCGATTAAACTCACAATTTGTACCGCTAACCCTATCATCGCCATAGTCATAGTAGTAAAGACTATTACGTGACCGATTTTACCAAAGACAGCCCGTGGCCACAGACCGCCGGCCGGGAGCTCCAGTGAGGACCATGCCAGACCGCCTGCGGCAGCCTCAGTTCGACCCGCTTTGATGGAGTCATACGTACACGGTGCTGCTGAAAACACAAAAGTCACGTTATTTTCTGGAGTTTCAGCATCATGGATGTTAATTAGTGAGCAAGAGAGAAACATTTATCCAAAACCATAATGCAAAAACACATTATACAGGCATTGACGCCGGGGTGGTTTTATCACTGACATGAGGGGTGCCCCCGGCCTCAAACCGCTGTTTCAGAGAGCCTTCGCGTGGCCACCACCTAAATGTAATGAAACTAAATTGCTTATAATCATAACCAAAATCAGCTAATCAGCTATAAGCTAAGACTGAATAAGCAGCAACAGATAGCGGGATAGTCGCATACGGCCGAAACCGCACTGTCTTAGTGAGGGCCTCGGCTCTCCCAGTGCATGGGCCATAGAACAACTCGATTCCCACCACCAGCACTGAGTCGCCCAAAGACAGTATATTTCTGCCCCTTCCCATTCTAAATTTTCTGCTTCACACTCGAAGTCGAGTATTGCGAAATGGTTCTCATTAGTTCCCTACTTTCATCCACTCACGGCTTGAATGCGAAGAAACGGGGACTCAGAGTTCCTTAGATTTGAAAAAAATGTACTCTCTATGTATTATATATAATGTGGACCGGAGGCCTGTTACATGAAATAAACCTATTATATTCAGAAGAGTAGGAGAAACTTTTGCGCAATTTGCGATTGTCTGCCAGTACGGCCAGGATTTGAACCGCCGGGGTCGCCGCCGGGGAGCCGGGAGCTAACCACTGAGCCACACTCTCTTTTCGACTCGGCTTCGAATGAATGGAATCCCAGCAAGTCGGAAATGACCGAATCACATCGAATGCTCATGACGTCATTATAAAAATGTCTTCCGCCTTGAGTTTTGAAAGTGAACATCTTTGACTGCACAGGTTTTACGATGTTCATGTTCATGATTGCTCTCGCATGACTCGTATAGGTAACACCACGATTAGGTATGAGGTTTTAATCTTCTGAAAAAGTTTTTACACGTGGAAAATTCGCTCTATAGCAACAGGTGGCTGGCGAGGTCTGCTCTTCTGTTGGACGGGGCTAGTTTGGCACCCCCAATTTCTGAGCTGGCTCCAAAATCATCTCCCTGTCAGTTGAAAGAATCGGCCCAGAATGTTGTCTTTCTCTTCAAAACTTGAGTACTATCTGTCAAGGTCTGATTGCCAGTGTGTGAGTGAGTGAATGGCGCGAACTGTTGCAGGATGTGTCCATTTAGATGATTATTTTAGAGCAGAAGTAAACAACAGTTAAGAATTATAGCTGTCGCACTGGTAAACAGTTTTTTGCTGATGATCATGACTCAATCAGCCTGGTAAACTCAATTAGTTGGAATTATTGCTGTACATGATCCTGTCTTTTGTGGTTTTGTTATTTAATTAGTTCAAAATACATCCTTTCTTAGAATATAGCAGATTGGAATAGCCGAGCTTACTGGTCTAAATTACCTTGACATCTTTGTCAGCAAGCTATCTGCCTTTCTGAAGTAACATCGTCATGGGCCTCCATCTGGGGCACCCATTTACTGTCTGTTTATTTATCTGTAAACAACCTAGCTATGTTAACCCACAGGCGCTCGAATTTCTCCATGACTCATAACCACATATAAGAAACATGTTTTCTTAGTAGTGAGTGACGTCAGTGATGATCGAGGAACAGATAAACTCAATGGCCTGTGTGTTAACCAATCTCTGAAGTGACATCCACTACCTATATATTTTTAAACTTGTTATAGTTGTTTTTGTCCTTGTTGATCTTCATTGTTATATAGTGACATAATACTCTGGAGAGAGTGTGGTCACTTGAACAGAGAAGAAGTGGAACTTATGACATTTCTGTGCTGTTTGATTAGAATTTGCTTTGTTTTTAGATACATTGTTGTGATTATTTATTAACAGGGATGGCAGCTCCCCCTCATCAGGTTCACAAACCTAAGTTGAAACCAAAGCCTGTTCTCCAGCGATGGAATTTTACCGAAAAAGAAGACGACGTGGTGTTGTCGGATGATGCGACAAACTTGAAGACGCAGCAGAGACATCTGCCTGGGAATCATGATCGCTTGAAAAAGACCGTCGCCACCACAAAACCTCCGGTGGACAAATCCAGTAAGCCTAAGTTGCTGCCGAAGCCAGAAGAAGTTAAAGCTTCGTCGATAGAGGGCACAGCAGGAGTACAAGCAGCCCGTGGCCGTGTTACAAAACCATTGGCAAAGCCAAGGAAAATATCTGATACTCGTGGACAAAACACTGAACACATTCAACAGACTCAAGCTTTTAATAGTTCTGTTGATCCATTACGCAGGGATCCTGTCTCAGGCATCGAGTCCAGCAACAAAGAATTAAGTAGAAGTAATGAAACTGGGTTGCATAATACGCAGTTTTCAAATCCCGGCAGTTATACTTCTGGGGATCAGGACTGTGCTAGTAATCCTGAACCTAAAATTACCCGTCGCAAGTTGCGTAAAACGTTGTTAAGGGGATTTGAGGTTGCCTTTAAAGGGAATGCGGAACCTCTGAATGCTTTCAGAAGAAGAAGTGAGGAGGTTGACGATATTAAGGAGGGGATCTGTCTAAGTGGGGGTGAAAGCATCGTGGAAGGCACGCTAGATGGATACAGTACAGAAGGCAGCAATGATTCAGAGTACGACGATGTGGAGATTTTGCATCCAGAACATGGTAAGGAAATTGTTTAAGTTCAGGATAGTCAACCAGTACATGGTAACGAACTAGCTTAAGTTCAGGGTAGTCAACCAGTACATGGTAACGAACTGGCTTAAGTTCAGAGTAGTCAACCAGTACATGGTAACGAACTGGCTTAAGTTCAGGGTAGTCAACCAGTACATGGTAACGAACTGGCTTAAGTTCAGGGTAGTCAACCAGTAC
>NMRA01000543.1:182347-288975 GCA_002633005.1 Phoronis australis
TTATTGTAGTTGATTGTCTGCTCTCTATTTGATTTCTTCGCTAGTCACATGAATGTTATCGTGTTATCGTCTTATTCATAATTGCCGCCGTGATCGTCTTGATTGTCGTCGTCTCCCTCATCGTCGTCTTTTCGATTAGTTCCGCCAAGTGTCGCTCCTCCGAGCGCTCTCGTTTATTTATGTTTTCACAAGCCATGGTTCTTTTCTCCAAAACTACTACTTATAAGGAAAAGTCCTGTTTGTAAGAAAGAACGGCCAGTGGTTGATAAAAACGAATTGAGGTGTTTGAGATAAGAGACGCAGCGCAGGATTTCTGATCACGAAAAGAATTCGATCAAGAAACGAATGCTGTTAGTGCAAATTTTTGCTTAGTGGTTCATGAGAGGGGAAGGCTACATCTACTCTGAAGTTTGTCGTGCTTTTGTGGTCTTTCTGCAAAGGACTGTGGTAAAATATCGTCAGTTTCAGACAAAAATAATTAACAAAATAAGCATTCTTTCATTTTCCCCCTAGTGGGGACCCCAGTCCTTTATAGTGCTGCATCGATACAGAACTGGGAGTCAGAAATTGACCAGTTGCAGTGCATGCTTTGTCATTGGCTAAGTTTCAAGTCTGAGTCAGGTTCGAGTTTGGAAGTTAGACCCTTGGCGGTGAGGTCTTGGATTGTCCCTTCATACAGTCGTGTGGATTTTATCTCCACTACTGAAGTCAACAGTAGGAAATTCTAATTTTGATTAATATTTGCCTTCCATTTGGCTCTTTATTTTTATGCTTTTACTAAGTCTGCATTAGCATACTTATTCATACCGTCAACAAAATTCAGTTTTTGGGAAATTTTTAAAGTTAATCAAAATATTTATGTATTTTTAATACCATGTTTTTTAAAATATTAATTGTTTTACATCAGGTGTCATAATTTCGCTTTTTGAAAAATTACTTGGACCATTTTCAACAGAAATTACAAAAATTTCCCATGCTACAGGCAATCGCTATTGGTTGTATGTTAATCTAGTTTTCCAGCTCATGAAAATAATCAGATCCTGTGTTTTGGGTTTATTGCTGTTCTTATCAATAATAATAGTTCAAATGTTATCGCCCGGTGTCCTACGTGCGTCCATAGTTGTGATTTATATTTACCTGTGCTTACCTGTGGTCACCTGAACAGAGTGGTGGGTGTTTTGCAAATTCTATTTTCTTGCAATGGAATCTTTCAAGTTGTGCCACCTTGTTGACTTATAACAATGTCGAATCAGTTTACTAGCTTTGTTGAAGGTATATACGTAAATCGACTTTCTGTGTTAGAAATGTTTGATTTAGGATAGCTGTTATAAAGTGGGTCTAATCTTCTTCCTTACTTAGCAGGTCTTCTGCCTTACTCGATAGGTTAGAAGTAATTTCTGAGTTTTGGAAGAACTGACAATTTGTTATTGTTTGAGACCACATGTGGTGTATAGAATCAGCTCCCTTGTTCATCCGAGGGGAAAGGTGCCTGTGCCTTCTGAGAGGGGAATTTTTTAGGGTGAGCGTAAAATTCTACCTATGAACGCTATCAATAACACCCCCCCATACCTTGTTGTAACTCTGCCTCAAGTAGTCAAAACTAACATTTATCGCTCTTTCAAACTGTCATCTTTGTGAGCTACAAGTGTTTTGAACCTGGAATGAATTTGAGAGGAGTTTTTGGGCCTCATGAGGGAATTTTGCTTGATTTTTCAATATTTTTCAGAGGGGAATGGGATCGGGCCGACATTTGACTTCAAAATCGAGGACTTGAGGGCCCTGAGAATGATCTGCCCTTTCCAGCCAAGTTCTGGAGCTTGATTATTAATCGACTGTCTGTTCTGTCCAAGCACAGGAATCACTTCTGATCAGAATAAGGAATAATTTTGAGAACAATTTTATATCTTTATGTTATCTGACCAAAAGTTATTTTTTGACGTAATTCTGGTTCGTAGTTGGGTACTTTAGGTATGGTGGGTGACACAAGGATGTTGACTATATTGGGGTCTGGTACTGGCAGTAGACTGGCATAAATGTATTTTTATAACTTTTTGGTACTACAGCAATAGTTTAATGACCTCTAGATTTAGGACTGTATTGGGAGTAGGGGTATAGTGACTCATGTATGATGTGAATCAACAGTACTTTTGGTACCTTAGGTGTGGTGTGTGATACCAGGACTGTATTGGAGTAAGGGGGGAGGGGAGTATAGTGGCTCATGTATGATTTGAATCAACTCTTAAATTGAATATCTTTAACCATAGTTCTTAATGACACACATAACTCCTCAGCTCCATCAAAAAGCTGAGCCAAACCTATGAGTATTGCCTGTCACCCCTTTAAGTTTGGCATTTCATCAGAGGTATTTTTCATTACTTTATGCCATGCCTGGCATGCTTTGCCCACTCTTCTCAAGCAATGTAGACGAATGGCAGATAATTTGGATTAATGTAGTATCCTAGGGCTCTGTTTTGTGAAAGTTTAGGTCTCAAAGTTTGGCATGACGTCAACAGCATTGTTGAACAAGCGTAATGTGGCATGTGATAGAATGACAGCATTGTTATTTCGGCCTAGGTTGAAACTAGAATAGTTTCATGAAACAGAGTCCAAAAGTGTTGTGTATGTGTGCGAGAAGTGCCATGCGGATTGTCAATTTATTGCTTTGGTCACAGGTAGCTGCGACTATGCTTTTTCAGATGGCAGTTTTGTCCAAGTAGACGTGACTTCAACACAAGCCATCAGAGTCCCTAAACCTGCTCCCAGGTAAATTATATAAAATTCATGAGAAATTTTATTTTAATTACATCTCACCATTTTTTGTTGTATGATGCCTATCAGAAAGTGCTAAAGTACTGCTTTAAGAATTACTAATGGAGATTTTCGTGCATACAAATACCCGCTGGGCTGAAACATGGAAAATATTGTGACAATGTGAAGAGTGCTATCTCTGGGAGAAAAAGCTTGTAATGTTGAGCCACAGAACATGCCCAATTTTCTGTCTTTGTAAACACACTGTCTGCACTATGGGATCACAATCCTGAGAATGTTCTTCCATTTAAGTACCAATTATAGTGTTGATACATCTCGAACCTTATTTAGTGGCCTCCATTCTAACTCGTAGATCAAAAAATACAGGCTTTGTCAACTAGTAAACGCATGTATTTTCTGAAAAGAAAAAGGTCAGGGATTATAAGAATATATTTATATATGTGCCATTATTACTACCTTTTTTACGTAAAAAAAAGTCATTTTTAAGAAAGGTACATTCATACCAAAATAGCCCCTTGGTTGATTTTAATGAAACCTTTTTAATTGATAACTTCTGATCACCAATTTCCTAACGCTGTTTGGAATTTTTGATGAGTCTTTTAGTTTGGTTACTATGGCAAATCAACTCCCAAAACAAGGTGGTTTTGTAAAAGAATAGCAATCATATTCGTCTTTTTTACATTACGCAAAAACTAGGCGGGATATTCGATTTAAGTGACAGCCTTGTAACCTTTGACCTTGGATAAGTAGCAAACTAATTTTCCCGTGGTTGTGCGGTTCCAAGGTGGTTCTGCTAAATCTTTTTTCTTGCTACACGGTATATATTTTGTATTTGAAGTTTCCCTGGAATGAAGATAGTGTATATGTGAAATACTGTAGAAACGGCCAATTTTTGTGAATAAGGTTTTAGATATCCTTACCCGGTAAGTGAGTTTCATTAAACTGGCCCCTGGTCAAGTATGTCCGAAAAGTGCCAATCAACAACACTGACGTGCTTTTAATGAATGTCGTCTTCAATCGTCAGGGGTTACTGCCTAATTATTGTACATGTACAACAACTAATTCATACTACACATTTCGTGCACCCACGCATGGATCTTTGTCAAAGTAAGTAAAGTTTGTTCATTCACTAAAATACCCTTTTACTCCCTACTGTGCTGTTTTTCATTCTACACTACCTCGGGCCATGTTCCACGAAAAGTGACTTATAAAGATTTGAGTCAGAAATTTGATCTTGTGCTCCCACACCACGTTTGCCAATTATAGGCTTAGTCGTGAAATTGTAAGTGCAACACTGTCTGGAAAAATTATACAATTAATTTCTTTGGTAAGTAGCTGTTGTAGGTATATTATCAGATACTTTGTATTTTTACTGAAGTGAGATTTTTCAGAAATGGTTATGTGCAGGGTATGAGATCAAATTTCTGTCTCAGTCTTAAGACACTCTCATGAACCAGGTGAAAGCTAACCCTGGTGCCCAATCAAAAAGCTTGCATCCGTGTGCACGTTTGCAGGGTGTTGGGCTTGCAAACTGCGAATTTGCTTTGAGGTCAAACCTCGGAATTGGTGGGTATGTACTCTGTGTATGGTACAACTGGTGTAATTCAGTCGAGCTTAAACACCTCTTTATGTTCAATGTACTGGTTGCAAGAGTTAACATGCGAACCCCCAATATGATGGACTTTTAAATGTGTTCATGTGCACACCCAAGAGGGGGGGGGGCTTGGGGGCTTGAATGAGTCCCCCCATTTGGCGAAGTGGGCAAAAAGGTCCGCCTCAGGGAAACAAAAACTCTGAAAAGTAAGAAACGAGTGAATGCACAAGTCATAGCTCTAAGTGTACACCGTGAATCTTAATGAAAGGTCCACATTCTCAAAAATTCGAGTCTCCCATCTTTTAGGCTGGGTGCGCGCATGGTGCCCTTGAGTACCATAGTTTAATTTTGGTGGGGAGAACACTGAAAGTGAAATTTTGGTAATTTAGTTTTCATGGGAGATAGTTTACACATCTGAAACAATGCTTTGCTGTGTTCAAGCTCTGCACTATAGCTATGAGTAGACAATGTTTTTGAAGAACTGTAGACATCCACAATGCTATAAAAGTAAAAAGTGGTAATTCTAGCTAAATAATTAAAATTACAATTTTATATTTTCCCATTTTTTACTTTTTGAAAAAATAACATTTTTCGAAATTGGTGAGAATTTAATGTAATATGTTGGGAATTTGTACAAATCTGTGGTTATCTTCTGAGAAAAATTTTAGCCTCAATTTCAATTCTCTTGACTTATTTAAAAGTATGCTTGCAACATTAGAAAAGTCCCCTGAATGGCCAAGCGAAAGGCACTCTTCTTATCTATACATTTACTTCCATTGCCCAAGACTGCATTCATTGTCGTGTTTTTGATTTTTTCTTCAGTTGTAGTGAATACAAAAATGAGTTGTAGGCCTTTCGCGTTAACATTCACTGTTCTATTGACTCAGGCTTTCCAAATAGTGGCTAGGAGAACAGGAAGTAGCATTAAAAATGTCTCTTCAAGGTAGCCGGGATTTTGTATTATAATGAAGGCAACGTCAAAAATGACGACCGGATAAAATGAGACAGAGTGGTAAAACATTTTCAAATGTGGTAAAAACTAAAAACACCAGATTTCAAGATTTTCGAGCCTTTTGTTCCAGTTGTCTTTACACCTGCTCGCATTAAGCTTAAAAGGTCATGTTTTTAACAAATAATTTCACTGGGTTTTTAAAATTGTCTTTACCATTTGCTAGGTCATAGCATCAAGAGTGCTGGTTTTCCTGTTTAATACCTCGTAACAATGTTTTAAGTGCGCAAAACTGAATACATCATCGGAACCATGTGAATTTGAACGTTTATGAGATAGAAGTAACACGAGATCGGCTCCTCATTTTGTAGATGGAAGAAAAAATTTGGTTCCAGTGACAGAGGTACAAGGAGAAAGAAGTTAGAATCGCAGGAACGATTCAAGTCTGATCCTGATCTTATTAGAACCAGTGCACTTTATGACGACATTGATCTGGTAATCGTAGTGAAATGATATTGTTTTGTATGAATGTGTAAATCTTAAGCCAGCATGTTTAATGTAGGCCGCAAACATTTATAAGTCTGGCCAGCATGCCACCTGTTGGCCACATGTCCTGACGTAATGAACACAAGTCTTATGTGATGTGATGTGGCCAACATATCGCGTGCTGACCAAACTTAATGAAAGATAATTAGCACATAATAAATGGCATATAATTTTAAAAATCTAAGCCATACCTACCTTCAGACAATGTTTCTGAGAACTGGTGGACATTTAAAACATTGTTCAAAGTTTATAAAAACTGAAAAACGACCAATTTTGGGAATCAGTTTTGTCCGAAATTGGTGAGGTTGCACTGCATTCTGACATTGGTCTTAAATTGTTCCTTACTTAGATTTAAGAAGTTATTTTTGGGTATGGGAAGGACTGACATTACGTAATTGCTTGAGACCAGACTTTCCTTGTGGGTCACATGATGTCTGAACTGTCAGAGTTATGCCAATGCCCAGAAATCACTTCTAAGCTGGGTAAGGAACATGTTAAGACTTGGTTTACATGTGGTATAGACCCAGGGGGGGGGGGGTCACTCATATTAACATAGTGCCCGCATTCGTGTGCCAAAAATTGCAAATCCAATAGGCCCCCAAATTTCCATTCAAAAGGGGGTAAGGCGGGGGAACTAGCAGACCTGGCGCCCGCAGGTCTCTCAACAATTTT
The DNA here is from genome assembly GCA_002633005.1 of Phoronis australis. Taxonomy (NCBI): domain Eukaryota; kingdom Metazoa; phylum Phoronida; family Phoronidae; genus Phoronis; species Phoronis australis. The sequence goes on from NMRA01000543.1 coordinate 188,878, forward strand.
TGGCACACCCCTGCGAGCACCTCGTCAATATGAGTGACCCCTGGGGTGTATAAATAAAAATATTGTCTCTGTGCAGTTGCATAGTAGCTTTAAAATAATAGGACACCTTTGTTACCAAGGATCGAATTTCGTAAATAACTTTCCAAGCATCAATAGCAAACCTGTAAAACTTTATTATCGAAATCCTTAATGATCACAGAATCTTTTTTATGCACAAACATAATGCTCAGATGTTCATAATCATGTGACTATATTTTAAAAAAATATTTTTCACCGAGATCTCTGTAATTTCCACATGAAATGTGTTGGGCGGAAAAATGTACACTGGTCAACTGTTAATTCTTTAAAGTTGTTTAAAAAATTTGTCCTTGGTAACGAAGGTGTCCTATGTGTCCTATTACCTTATAATTGTTATCTCTGCAGCTTCAAGATTCTGCAATGAATAGAGGTGACGGTAGGCGGGAAACTGTCAGCAGTGGAGGTGAATATGAAGAGATCGACGACCCACCAGTGAGGCCCAGTTTGGCCAGGTCAACAGAGAACATTGCACTTCCTTATGCCAGGTCACCAACAGCACCTAAACTGTTGGAGAAAGTTAGGACTAAAGTTGGAAAGACTATGGACAAGGCAAAAAATAGGTTTTTCACGTCGTCGCAGGCTTCTGTAGTGCCCAAGGGCTCTTCACCCACAAATCGTGCATCGCCAGTCGGGAGTCCAAACTTCCGTAGCAAGGAAATCTCCCCACCAATTCCAGAAAAGCCCACGTCCGTTAGTGGACATGTTGTTAAGGTTACACCTGGGATGAGAAGTTCTTCGTCGGACCCGGTGATACAAAATATGACGAGTAGACCCATTCTAAACAAGCAGATTAGCGACAACTTTCCATGCTATCCCCCGCCACCTCCTCCGACTGATCAAGAAGCGGTTGGAAGCTCTTGTGAGGATGTTCTACCTCCAGTGCCCCCTAGGGGATCAAGCCGGGAGATGGACAGCCTTGATGAAAGGTATGGTGTTATGGCCTGTGTAGACTGTATTCGGCTCATGTCAGCACGTGTTGCTTGACTTTGGGATGCAAAATAGCTAACCCTTTATTGACTACGTACTGAAAAGTTGCCGTTTGTGTCAAAAACGTGGCTATTTAAGTGAATTAGTTTTTCACTGTTCTGTTTCACATTACTTTAAATTCTATTCACAATTTTCTGTTCTTGTATAGTATCTGGTTACATTCATCTGAAGTCAAAACTGAAACGTTTTAAAATGTAGACTTAGGTGTAGACATTTTTTTTTTGGTGTTCCTTGCCTATTTTTGAGATGAGTAACCAAAAGTGTGACATATGTTTCAGTATCAATGCTCTACAGCGGCATGTCCCACAGACCTTACACACTGAGGACCCCATGGCACGGTGTGAAAGTGAGTACCTTAATTATTCACTCTTCATTTAAAGGCACACGATCAATTGAAAGGCTGAAAAAGGCACTTTGGAGTTTGTTGTTGGATGTAGTTGTCTTCTTGATAGCTTTGGCGAAAGTTATAAAACAGCAAAATCTGTTGTTTGTTGGTTTTAATACAGTCAAACCATCAGTTCTTGCTATTGGCTGTTGGTCATTCACTGAAATCCAAGCCACTGACTTTGTTTGTTAAACTCAATTAAAATATTTGTCTACTTGCCAAGTGGAGTTTATTTCCACTAGCAGAGATAGCTGAGGTTGTGAGTTTGAGTTTTTAGGTTGATTTAAAAAACACGTTTCTCGTCGCTACGGGGAAATTCAAGCTGAAAATGAATTTATATTCTTGATTTTGAAGATTGGGGCACAGTAAATTTTGGCAAATATCAGGCATCACATTTTGGCATCAATGCAGTCTGAAAATAGATTTGGCAGATCATAAAATGAAAAATAGCTGCCAACACAACCTTTTCGTGTGTCTTCATATTGTGGAGAATGATCATTTGTCATTGATCGTAATTCTTGCATTTGGGATGCCCAATATTGTCTGTTTCTAAAATTTGGTACACATTCAGACCTTGGGCAAAATAGTTAATTTTCACTCCCAAACTGGAGAATTTTTAATGTAAATAAGACATGTATGACTAAAGGCACAGCAAATATTAGCATATTACACCATTCTATTCTTATTCAAGAACTGATATGTTTGTTGTAGGTTTGGAGGAAATCGATACTGTTGGGAAAGATGACGTACAAGGTATACAGACTTTGCTGAATTTCATTTATGACTGGTTGTGTTAAAGACATGACCAGGGAAGTTGTCTTTAACTATCAGCTCATTTGGTTTCAATTGCCACTGTGCACAGACAAATTTTTACGTACATGTTAGTGTTTGCATATCCTTTCGCCGGCATCCGTTATCAAACTGATATTGTGCGCCAGCCCAATGCAATGTTATTTGAGAATGGATGGTGATAAGACATGGGAGGGCGCACCACTGAAAAAAGTGTGGACTATAGCCCCCCAGCCTCCCTGTGGTACATCAGCCATAAACCATGAGCGGCGCATCACTGAAAAAAGTGGGGGGCTTTAGCCCCCCACCCCCGTATGGTAAATAAATCCACCTCGCTATAAACCCACCCCCATTTTTGGATCTCCCCAATTACAAGCCGATGTACTTATACCTTATTAAATTGATTATTTTATTTATTTTTAATGACTAACTGTAACTTTGTTAGTTTGCAGAAAAATGCCTTCAATAACTTGGCGTTAGTTTTCTTGACCGTTTTCAACCAGTTTTGCTGTAACACTTTGACTAACGTTGAATCACGAATTAATGAGAAACTCAAAATATGGAAAACCATTTGAAAAAATAATTACCATCTGAAATAATAACATCTTTGTAATAAATATTTTATTGAAATATTTATTTTGTACTTGGTAGATTTATTTTTTGATTTTATTCATAATTATTTTATACTTAGTAAATTTAATTATAAAAATATTAAAATAATGTATTAATAAAATATTTCTAGAATAAAAACAAAATTTATTAATCTATTTATTTTATCTCTAAATAATAATGAATAGTTGATTAATATATTTATTTTTTATGAATCTACTAGCCATTTTATTTAGAAAATCGTCTGGTAGATATAATGTACAAAAATTATTAAAACCAGTAGGGGAAGTTCGGGGAAATTTGGACAAAACCACCTAGCTCGACTTGCTTACCTGCTACTGAAGGTTTATGTGTCAGCTAATAACATTAGACGAGTAGCGGGATATCTGAAAATCGTTTGAGAAACCAACCAATAAGATTCTCTGTTACTAGGTCAGTTTCAATGCCTTTGAATTTTAAGAATAACTATGGTCAAAATCGGGGAAATTCGGATGCAGGTGGTGAAAGTCGGACAGAGTGTCGGGGAAATTAGGACCAGAAAATTCTGAGTAGGTAAAACTCGGACAAAATACATAACAGTACCTTATGATTTCAAAAAATGAATTTACGTATGATTTAGCAGTCTTATCATCAGACGAATAATAAGATTTAAGAAGTCACCATGTCCTGGCCACATAAACAACGTAAAAGTACGTCCGCCCTTACCAATTTGTGTGCAGCCCATGTGGTAAACAGCGCCATTGTTGTTGACAAATTAAGTGTTGGATTGACCTCTTAACACAGGAGGTCATTACGTGGTTACGAAAATCTCTCAAGAAAACGTCAAGAAAAGAGTCTAGTAGCCTAAAAACATGGGTGTCCGAATTTCCCCGCAGCATACAAAAAGTTGGAGGGGAAATTTGGACACCAATTTTTTGATTAAATCATGCTTTTTTGTAAGTTTTTCTACTGGAATTAACACATAAAACTGCATGGTGATGAATTATGCATCAGGTAAATTCAAGTTCATTTACATGACAAGTGACCAAGTGACCTAAGTAAAACTTGGAAAAGACAGTGTACCTAGCGCAGACTTTTGAAATCACCACGCGAAGCAGACGGCAGAGCGACATAAGGTGCTGAATATGCCTCGTGTTGAAACTTTGTTGTAATTCAAGTGAGGTGATAAATAAATTCCTATTATTGTTCAAAGAAGTGAGTAGTCTTTTCATTTAGTGGTAAGGCATCTTGATTGTTAATATATTTGACGTTTATTTAGACTTGTTCGAATTTTACCGCCGTCTGTCAGAGTTTCCCCGAACTACCCCTACCTGATGCCACTTGAAATGTTAGATGTTCTGGTCTGCCTGACAACGTTGTTTTCTTACCGCTAATCTACAAAGTGATGTGCTTTTGAACTTGTTTAATTTCAGTAAGGGAATCCTATTTACACATTCCATTGAGTTACGCACACGACGGAGAAGAAGCTTACTCTGAAGTGGTCATGGGCGTCACCCGACCGTAAGTTCAGTTATTGCCTCTGTAGAGGCTATTGTGTATGTTGGCTGTGCAAATTTCCATTGGTGCTAAACACAGCACTAGCTTCTGCAGATTTGAGCTTTCTCATGCACTCAGAAAGACACATGCTCTTGTATGGGCACTCGGTGAAACAGCTGCCTGATATTCATTGCGGAGATGAAGAGAACATAAATACACGAATACATACTTGGTGCGAAACGTGAAAAAAGTACAATCATGTGTATTTTCAGGTTAGTTGTTTTAGATTTATCTCCCCTGATGATCAAACATAATTATGTTCCGATTAAAGATCCATGAATAAAATGTATATTATATGTGTATTTAATATGCTCCCTTCATTTTTGCAATGAATACCGGGAACTGTTTTACTGTTATACAGATGTCTTCATGGCATGGCATTCGAGTATCTTTGGAACAAAATACAACCAGTGAATCAGGCTCACGTGAGAGATACTAGGTCTTTTGCCAATAGTAATCTCTTACGCAATAAAAGCAAGACTAATTTTGGCAAACACTAATTGTTCTACTTTGGTGCTGTGTTATGGAACCATCTCAATTAGGGTGTCTACCAGAGTGAATTTAAATCCTGGTATCTGTGTATTGTTTAATTAAGCAATAAGTATTCAAGTCAGTATTACCTCTGCAATACGTTGTGCAACGATAACACCATCTAGTGTCATTCTCTACAAACTACATGGCTTCGGTGTGAAGTGTTGTCATTTGCATTAGCTAAGGTTGTCCTTTGGACTATCATACAGTAACATCTAACTAATTTTGGCAAAAGTAGTTTTCAAGAATGCCCTGTTTTAATTTTTAAGGGGTCCTAACATTGTTGCGAATGTCCACAATTTTTCAAAGCTACGTTTCATGGTATCTGTGTGACAAAACTTGACCATGGAATATTATTTAATTTTGTTCTAAGTATGTTTTGTGGAAAAAATGACAAAACATAATTCCACTTGTGGGCCAATTTTACAGAAAAAATTCACAAAGAAATTTTTGATGAAATGTCATCATGGTTCATTGGTTTGACCATTATAGCTGGATTTTTGGTGACCATGGCACATTGCTCTTTGCAGAACACTGCGTAAACAAAGCACGGGTGAGTCTGGACACTACGTAGACTGGGGAGATCTGGAGTCTACTGAGGACCATCCAGTCACGACTAAAGACAGGGCGAACAGTAGTGAATCAACTAGCAGTGAACCCAATTACCTGGACTTTGTGAGTAAATAATGCTGTTTTGAGGTTAGGAGTAACCCTTGGCAAATGTCAAAATTTGGCTAACTGCAGAAATCGCATCTTGGAAATGTTTTACATCAGATGTATATCATGTGCCCCATGTCCTCGCGGAGGTGGATGACGTTTGACGTTTAACTAAAATGAGAGGACCAGCATTAGGTGAACACAAGCGAGAATTCAGGCTTACTTGTGACAGTGTTTGTGAACTAACTGCAGCATATTTTCACACAACAGTTGTCCGCAAACAACTCTCAGTACTCTTTTGTTGCGGATCCATTGGAAAGAACTGGATGAACATATTTTTTGTTCGGCTTGTTCTGTTCGGTTTCCTGGTTTTTGTATTTTTTCTGTTATTTTACTTGAAGTTTTTCACATTATATGTTGACAAAATAAACTCGATCAATCCATGATCAGAAGTGATGTCATGCAAGTGGTTGCACAATGAATGTGTCTCGAAGCAATTGCAAATTAAAAATTTCAGTATTAGTGTACTGTCTAATGGACTATAGTTTGGATTGGTATCTACAATTTCATGCGAGTTGATCAGTGACCAATTCACATTCACTTTAGGTAATTTCTCATCATTCAGTTATTTTTAACATTGCCGAATATGTTATAAAATGCATTTTATATTGATTATTTAAAGTTGGTAGATGTTGCTGAGTAAATTTTCTTAATTTTTCAGTCTGACGATGTCAATCTTGAAAAGATGGTCAGTCGAAAACAAAGATTCCAGTCCCGATTTGTCAAGAAGGTCTCCTTGTATCAGAACTATACAAGAGAAGTGATTGCTCGTAGCTCTTGGGACACAAAGGGAGAGAATTCATTTGGTGGGTGTTTATATTGCAATGAAAATTAGAAGATATTATGCTACTCTGTATACACGATTCTTGGGATTCGTTTCAAGAAAAGGACTTTGGTCTTGAGACAGGAATTTGGTTTTAAGCTCCCACTTCAAAAAAGGTTTGCCAAGTAATTATGAGTGCATCACTGTCGAGAAATAATTTATAGAAATTATCCCAGTAACTAGCAATGATGTGTTCATTGTCAGAGACTTTGCACTTTTTCGTAATTGTTGCTCTGTCCGGAGCATAGGTTATACCAAACTTCTTAAGTCAGTTTACATGAAACATATTCTACCAATTTTGCTTCACAGTTACGGAATTGTTATTAGGGTTTGTTTGAAGTGGAGCAGTATACTTTCATCTTACTTCGTTGAAAACATGACTAAACTTTTTGTTTGAAGGCTTGATACTGAGTCGCTCGCAGTGTCGGGACAATGTCCTTTTATCAGGTGCGCAGCTATGCAGTAAAACACTGAGAGACATCACAAAACTAACAAACTAAAAACTCTAGCTGTATTTCGAGACTACATGTCTCATCATCAGGCAATAAGTGGAATGAACATATACGTAGCAAAATAACCTGAAATCCACGTGACCGTGGGAAGAGGGGCATACAAGCAGGAGTGTGAAGGCAACACATGGTAGGAAGCCCACAACCCTATGAAGCTTTCAAACAAAAAGTGTAGTCATGTTTTCAATGACGTTTGTGTTAAGGAAGGCTGCTACTGAACACTATACTTTCATTTTAATGAAGAAATAAGATTTCAATAGTTACGGTAACAAAAGAAATAATTTTTATATCGGTGACTCTTGGTTTAAGTGTTACTCAGTATAACTAAAAATAGTTTTCATTGTCAGGACATAATATCACTATTAAGAACTACGATCTTTGTAAATGATGTCTCAATTCTTGTTTTAACAGACGTGGAGGATCCCGAATACTATGAACTACTTGCAAGCTCTCGAGAAAATTCTTCCGTTTTCGAAGAGCCTATTGAGAAGAAAACGTCAGAAATCAGTACAAGTTGCCCCTCAATAGGTAAAACTCTCCCACATTAGTTCTTGGTAATTTTTCATATTGCATAATTTTCTGTTCATTTGAATGACACACGGTACCTTTAGGCTTCCCTTGTGCTCTGATTGCTCTATCTTGAAATTCCTTGGTACACTTCCAGTGTCTCTTGGGACATGTATTAATTTATTATTAAGTGGAAGTTGCCCTCTGTAAAAAGGGTACAATGCCCGGTTTTGAGTTATTAGCAGATGTTAAAAATGACATTTCCGTCTGTGTCTGCGAAACAAAATAATGCTCTGTGACCCCGGACAACCCTCAAAGTTTTCGGGCAAAATTTGAGAATTTCTTACAAAGTCTTCTAATCGAGCAGTGGTGACCTGCGCTGTAGGTGAATTACATGACAGCTGTAGGGTATGACCACCCACCAAAAACCATAACATCTTATCTGTGAAACAGTGTGAAATTTTAGTCAAGTCCTGCTTTAATTAAGTGGGACGTCAATGATGCATTAGCAGATGGCACAAGGAGGATTGGTGGAAATTATCAAAACAAGGTTTAGTTTCCTTTTAATTCAGTTTTTCTAATCAAAAGGCTTTTTATTTCCATTACAAGAGCAATGGGTTCCTTGCACTAAGTTAAAGATTTAGAAATTATCTGCTTGGAATCATTTACTAGGGAGTAAATATTGTAAATCTGATCTTTTCGTCATTCATGTTGCCAAAAGAGACCTATTCCAAATGTTTCCGGCATAGTAATTGATTTGCTAATTTTTTCTAGCCCACACTGAAAGGGTGACAGGGTTTATTTTGTTTTAAGTAGGATAGTAACGTTTGATGGTTTCTCAGTCACAAGCATCTTTATCCGTGCAGGAATAAGAAGTGAATTCTTCACCAAAACGGGCACGGGAATGCGCACCCTCTGGTGTGAGATGCCGGAAGTACAGAACAGCGGCGTACTCAGCGACCTAGATCCACAAGAGAAGAAAGTTCAAGAGGTAAAAAGTTTTCGAAAATTGATTAATCACTTCATGTTAAATTGGAAGTTCGTTCTAAGCATGCCATGCGACTAGTCAAGTGGAAAGTTGTTGCTTTGACCACTGTTCACTCACTACTAAAAATTATTTCTTACACTTGCAGTCTGCTGCAACTTATTAGGCCAAAAAAGCATCGTTGGACTAGTCTGCTTTTTGAAAATCTAGTCGCGGGTGCAATATTTTTAGTATCTAACGTTTTCAAAAAGAAAATCAACCTGGGAAGAGCAAAAATAATAAATAATATGGATTTGTCATTTTTTACTTACCATTTGGCAAATATGGGTTTCAAACCTTGCTTTCACATGCTTTTGTGTAGCTTTTCAAAGAAAACATAAGACCTTGGATGAAATTCATGCATTTTTTTAGTTGGTGAGCGCAGGTCTCAACTAGAACCAACTTTGTTTCTTTTGGCCTGGTCACATAACCCTAACGTCAGGTCACATGACAATTAATTGTGCACTCTGTCTTGTGTTTTGCCTTTCTCCACTTTTAATGCAGGCAAAATAGTTTAATATTCCTCACTTATTTCGCACAAGACTATTTGATTATAGTTTTGAGTCTTTCCAAGTTTGCTCAGGGCCAATTTTGTGCATCGGTAATGCAAATAGTGTTCACGACCTACTGTATTACATTTCAGGCAATGTTTGAAGTGATTACGTCAGAAGCGTCCTACCTGAAAAGTCTGAACGTGTTGGTGGACAACTTCCTGATGGCGCCAGAGTTCTCTCAAGAACACTCTGTCAATTGTGTGTTAGACAGACGGAGCAAACACTTCCTTTTCTCCAATCTTCTGGCCGTTAGGGATGTTAGTGAGAGGTTCGTAGTGAACTTTATACAGGATAGTATATCTAGCATTAGAAAAATATGCGGAGTTATGGCTTACCTTGTTACCTGACCTTTCATTTCTTTAAGTAAGGTATATATTCTTCAGTTTGGGACACAATTTGGTGAATTTACATTGCGTCAAGTTTCTCAACAAAAATACCTCTTCTGGAAAATTTACTTTGCTTATAGCATAGTTTGTATGCTGTAGTTAATGGCAAACGACATTTGGTAAAATTTTGAGCACTTGCGACAATGTGGCAAGCCTCTGAAAAATAGAAATTTGGCAATTTTAGCCATTAGTTTTGTCCCAAAATGAAGATTTTTTACCATTACTTTAAAAGCCGATTTTCAACTCACGCAACCAATTTATGATCTCAGAAAATCATTGTGTGCAGAAAAATAATGGTCGCACATTTAAAGTCTAATGATCCTTTTCTGATTTTTCAAGTAGGTAATTGTAACCACCATTAAACATGAAAATTCTGTTAGCTGTCTAAGATTCCGTACCGAGGTCACTGTGATGGAAAAAACAACTGTCAAAGATCTAAACCATAAATTTTCACGAAGTCTTTTAAAAGCCAAGAGCCTTTAGTGTATTGATAAACATGTTGCTTGTCTGATAAGTTTTCTCAAATTATAGAACTATGCCTTTAAGACTAATTTATGGTTCCTTTCCCTGTAGACTTCTGTTTGACCTGGAGACACGTTGGCAAGAGTCTACCAACTTCCTGCTGGAGAATGTCTGTGACATCCTCTACACACACGCCTCGGAGACTTTTGAGTGCTATGTAAAGTACTGCTCCAATCAAGTTTACCAGGAGAGAACTCTCAAGGAACTGATGTATGTATTACCGTATAGGCACACCGCGGCCTCGTGTCCATACCCAAAATAAGGCAGTTTGCAAAAAAAGTCTGGGGTTGTCGTAAAATGGGTTTGTTTGTGTTTTATGTCTTTTTTCAATACTTTTCAATAGTTAATGTTGAATGTTACAAATGCCAATTTTACCATTTTGTAAGGGATAAGTAAAATTTAATGTCTTAAAAATTTTCTCCAATTTTACTTAAGTGTTTCACAAATAGCAACAGCTTCAAATTTTGGCTCATGTGTGGGCTGAACATATGCCTGTGTGTTGTGTCTCTTTATACCTAGACGCATAGCCCATATACAAAGATACAAAATGTGACGAAAGTACCAAAAATTGTCCAATGCCATTTGATACGTTGGCACCAACAGGATCTCTGCATGCTAAACTGTCGGTGTTTATTGAATTTCGTAATTATGTCTTTAAAACTTAGATTAAATACATTTTGTGCTCGTATACTTTGTCTATTTTTTTCTTATTAGACCTTTTGTCAAGTATTTTCATTTTCATATAATGTGTCTTGAAATTGAATTCTCAACAATGTTTATTTTTAATTTTGTTTATTTTGGTGAATGTCACTAAAGATTTTAATACTAAGTGGCCGCTGGGGCCTATGTCATCACTAAAATGTCACAATTTTTGACACAAAGTCTAAACGGATTATTACGAGTCGTGTGGGCAGCTATTTCCGACAATTTTATTCTTTCGTTCGTTCATACATAATGCAGTGTACAGTACTTGGGAAATACGATGAACGCCAAAATTGCCCATGTCCCAATATTCAGAATCAAGAAATTAAATTTGTCTTGTGTCCCAAACTTTAGAAACTCTCCAACTGGAGCATTTTGACAGTATGTTCGTGGTTAAGTCGTGTTTGTACAATACATTTGTGTCATTGTCGCAAATCTCAATCCCCATACTGTAAGAGAACAATATTAATAAGCTAATAGTGCCATTTCTGATGACATGTACTCAAGTAAGACAACTACACACTTGAGATTAAACATTTAATTCACTGTCTTATTTTGTCTTAGGAAAAACCAAGACTTTTTAGAAGCCCGTCTCAAGCTCGAGGCAAACCCTGAATGCCAGGGTCTTAACATGACTTCGTTCTTACTGCTGCCAATGCAGAGGATCACGAGGCTCCCCCTTTTGATTGACGCTATCTGTCACAGACTTGACCCAGAGAAAGAGATGGAGAGACATCAGTCGGCAATGAATGCGCTTGTAATACTCAAAAAAGTAAGTTGAAGTTTGTAGTATATTGAATAGGAGAATTGATATCTCCGTAGTGGACAAACTGTCATAAACTTGTATTGAACACTACATTTGTCAACTTGATATTGAATAAAGCTTCAGGACCCCCATTCTGATAACAGTATAACCATACAAGATAATGTGTGTTAACTTGCCCTATTTCACACCTTGATTGTTGAGACAGCACCAAATGAATATTAAAATGTTCGACACTTGCTTTGTGTGAAATGAGATGTCCCAAAGTAATGGTCATTTATATAAACAATATTGTTCATTCCTATGTTGCTGCAGATTGTTAAAGAGTGCAATGATGGTGCAAAGAAGATGGCGCAGACGGAAGAGATGTGCTTGATTGACAGACAACTAGTGTTTAAGGAACCAATCAAAGTAGGTTTTTATGTGAGACGTTTTTAATGTGCATACAATTTTATAAAGAGCCAATCAAACTAGGTTGTTATGAAAGATGTGTTTGATTGACAGAGACCTTGTGTTCAAGGAACCAATCAAAATAGGTTGTTTTGAGATATGTGCTTGATGGAAAGACATTTTGGATGAAAAGTAATAGCAGGCCTTAAGATGTGTGTGTAATTGATTTCAATATGTTTTTAGAAAATATGGGTTTCTTTGACATGCAGATAGGTGACGCAAAAACTTTAAGGCTCATTTTCTATGTAGTGTGTTGAATGCAAGATAAATTTAACTGGTGAACACTCTTTGTACTGTTTAATGAGGGTTTGCATAATTTTGGGTGTTTGCAAAGCTTGTGACATCTGTGGCGGCGGTTTTTTATGCCTCACTTTTCTAGAAATTAAGTATGTTTAAGTGTGGTAGAAAAGGAAGGTGTAGTTTTCTACTTTTAAGTACTAGAAAATGCTCCACTTAGGAAACTTACTATTCTGTCATCTTGAGGTCTAGAAAGTATATTCTGTGTAGTTTCATTTCTATGAAAATAATGTATGTCGTTATAGTATTTAGAAATAATGGCTGCATTTGATTGTCTTCGCTGGTTCTTGTAGGTCAAGAGGCTAAGACATCTGATTGGTGTGCAAGCCAAAAATCGTCATCCAGAACCTATTAGATGTCTTAGCCATGTGACCTGGTGGATCAATCAAGTCTACCCATTGTAAATGATATTTCAAAGATACATAGTCTCATTAAATTGTGAATATGCTAATGAAGTACTAATTTACAAACATCCTCGGGTCATCCAGTGTACCTAAAACCATCCGAAAACCAATTAAAATTACAATCTCACCAAATTCTCATTTTGAAAGACTGTTTTATGTATTAAGTATGGTAATATTTCATTGTTACCCTAATGGAACAAGGCACAGTTTTTATTATTTGTTTATTTCACTACCACATAACGATTGCGTAATTTTGGAATTCTAGGGTTTTATATTTTCACACTTGTTTTTAAGTGTATCAGTTGTATTGTTTTCTTTGAAACCACAAATTTACTTACAAATTGTTCCTTTTCCTGATTAAACTAGTACACAAAGTTCTCCAAGAAGTCACTCGGTGCTACAAATGTAAATATTCACAGTTTTAATGAGACATAGCATTTTTAACGTCAACCACTTTGTAGAACAGATACTTATTCATAGTAATGAGTTATTGTTCCAGCAGCTTGTCTTCTTTTTATCTCTGGAGATGGCATTTGTGATGCACTTTAAATTATTCTGAACAAGTGTCTAGTATAAACCGATTTTTTGTTTTAGCGCATTGGCCTGATCTCAGCTACCCGGCATCTAGTCAAAAGGGGAGAGTTCATTCGTATTGTTAACGATCTGAGTGGCAGACGACCGTTTTCTAAGGCCAAGGCTAGTAAGCAGATGATCTACTTGTTTCTCTTCACTGACTTACTACTGGTCACCAAGAAGAAGAGGTACGAGTAAACAGGATGTTTTGGCCTTTTCTGTGCTATTTTGAAAATGTGCTGTGGGTTGTTTAGAAATGCCGGTCTGATTTGATTCAATGTGAACCTGTACATTGTAGTGTAGCTAGACATTTTTTGTGTGTTTTATATTTCATAGGTCTGCACGTTGGAAAATAAGGTTTCAACTTAAACCTAAACTGAGTGTCATTAAAGTCATACAGTTTGGCTTCATTTATGCTTATTTTGTGATTGCAGGCACGCTTTGCAACGGTTTTGAAATATTTGATCGTTTCTCAATATTTTGTACGGATGAACCTGGTTTTGGGCTTTAAAACCTTTTAATGTTTAAGGGCTGTTCCAGCAAAATCTGTATGGGAGGGGGGAAGGCACTTTTATTTCGTACCCACCGCCCATATTTTTCATTTATTTCTCCAACCCATGACCCATAATTTTTTAATTATTTTTAATAGGTTAAAATATAAAATCCAACACTTGCAAACAAATTGCCTCCAGGAGGACCTGTTAAGAACTTAAATGATTGACAGACAAGAACTAGTTGTCCTGTCCAATATTGTCAAAAACTAAAGTAGCCTGTGAGCAATACTTTTGGCAGCCACCAGGTGTCTCTGTTCACCATGTGTCTATAATTTCAATGAACATTTATTCATTTATAAGGATCTATGAATCTCAAACTGTGTCCAGGAACTCTTTTATACTTCTATGTCAAGTGAATATTGGAACTTGTTTATCTTACTCCTCATACTTTTTATTTAAAATCATCAATTTTCTTATATGTGTTAAAACCAGTTTAGTGTTGCATAACTTTTCAATTCAATAGGACTGCAGACAAACAGTTGGCTCAATTCAAGTTGCCCATGACTTGATTAATGGCTTAGTGAACATATTGCACTCTGTTCCCCGGCAATATGGGCTTTTTTGTATTGGGATAAGTTAGGGTATGTGGCAATTGCATTTATTTGAGTTTTGACCGCTGCAGTAACTAACCTGTCAACATGAACAGGTCAAAAAAACCACCCATTTTTAATGCATCACTTCTTACAGGAACGACCACCCATAATTTGAGTTTTTTTTCTGAAAACCACCACCCATGAATTTTTATTTCTGCTGCCGTCCCCCCCACACGGATTTTACTGGAACAGCCCTAAGCATTTCCAGCCTTTTTATGTTTTTTTCTGAACATGTCATGTCATGCTAATTGTGATTAAGTCTGGGTTTTAAACAAACTATAGCAAAGCAATCCTTGACCAACTAAATCAAATGGGCACATTTAGCGTGTGTTCTAGTGCCCAGTGTTTCCTGTCAGGTGAGAAGAATTTGTCAATGCGCATCAATCGTCCCTCATGAAAATGCTTCTTCTGACTTATTTCATCTTGAGCTCATTGGATTGTAAAAACTCTATAGATAATACTTCTGTCGAATTATTAATGCTGACAGAGAGCATATTGTTGTGTCTGGTTTGAACCCGTCATTTTAAAGACCGCTTTTGTATTGTTTTGTTACGTTTTGCACCAAAATTGATGCAAGTAAACATTTGTTATTAGCGCGTTTTCTAAAAATGCCATACCAGAGCCACCCAAGATATGTTCTTGGTTTCGCGTGACACAGTTGATTTAAAGCTCCATGCCATGTGTTTGAAAGCCATTGTACTTGGTGTGTATCCTATTGTCTTGTTTTAAAAATTTAATACAGTGAGCTAACATTCTTAACTGACTTGACTGACCTATGCCTCAGGACACCCTGAGGTGCATGGGGCCTCTGTAACTGCTCGCCATCTGGTCTGTTTGGTAGCCTTTGTTCATGTCTTGTTCCAAGACATGCCAATAAAGAGGTGTTCAGATGTCACAGTTCTTCTCCAATTTTCACAGGCCTTTCTCGCTTCAGTCTCCCTTGGGGATTCCATGTAAGGACAAGCTTGGTGGTATTTGCACTTGGCTTACGTAGTGTGTGACCTATCCACCTCCACTTCCTCTTTTTAATCTGGATCTGTATAGCTTCCTGCCTGGCTCTGTTCCACTCGGTTTCATGTGTTACTCTGTCAGACCACTTGATTTGCAGAATTTGATGCAGACGTCTGTTTGTGACCATTTTGAAGCATTCTTAATTACGCATGAAAAAACCATGGACGTTGTTGAGCATATTGCTTCAGTGAAAATATTCCTTTGCTACTAACTAAATTTATTTCAGTTTGCTGGTGTTGATTGTTTGTCCTCAGGAGACAATGTGGCTCAGTGGTCTCAACTCGACACTTGTTTGGGATAGCCGGGTTTGAATCCTGATTTTAATGGCAGATTATCAAGCGGTGCATATAGGAGTCTCCTTCTCCTGTGAGTGTTGTCACTCGTACTAAGGAATGAATGACAAACTGGATATAATGCGAAAACAATTTCTTGGGGTGTACTCGTATTACGAAAAATAGTGTTATAACTGTGTACAGATGGAGCTGATCGCAGTATGTTGCTGCTATATTCGGAAAATATTTGATCACTTTCTAATTATTGGTTGCTTTCAGTGAGGATCTGTTTTCTGTGATTGACTATGCACAGAGGAGCTCGTTGCTAGTAGAGCCCATTGACGACACGACCAATGAACCGCGTTTAAAACTGGGCGTGCCCAGCAAATGCGACCACCTGTTCATCTTAGTACTTCTGGAGAATTACGAAGGAAAGAGCGTCGAGTTCATTCTTTCCTGTGAATCACCGTGAGTGTCACTGTCATTTGTATGTAACCTATTGGTAAAGATGAGAACTTGACAGATCATCACATTAGAATATCAACAATTTCGAACAAAAGTAATTGCCAAAAATGAGTCTTTTTGTTATTCACAAGCTTATAACATTGTTTAAATGTCCGCAATTTCTCATTGTCTGAAAGTAAGTATGACGTAGACCTTTAAAATGGTGTACTTATTTTTTATTACAAAAAGGAAAACAAAATTTCACTTGTCGGCCATATTGTGTCCTAAATTGGTGACATTTTACTGCATCTTATGTTTTTGGTTCTTATCGTACTTTTTGCATTTCGTTTCTCAACTATTCACATTAGCAACCACAATAGTATTTTTAGCATCCAACTAATACTTTTCTCTCAGCTGGTCTGATACAACTCGAGTACACGAACATGTACTTTATGTTGTGTCATTCCAGACCAATGTTAATGTGAGGAGACGGAATTTTCGTTGTAGATGTTTGTCTATTTGTTGTGTCTTAAAATGCACCTTTTTGCTGGCTATGTTTATCATGCTTCATTCTAAAGTTACAATTTGTATGTGTATTTTTATGGCAAGGCTTCGTATTATGTACGTGTACAGCAAAAGGGATACACTCGATTCGCTCACTTTGTGTATGCTGATTCAGCTGGGCTGAGACATCTGATTGGTTAGTGAATCGGAAGGCATAATCAGGAACCAATCAGCTGTTTGGAGGGGTTGACCCACCTGTCCTGGCATGCGAGTGTATCAAGGGCAGCCAACAAAACGTCCTTGGCATGTGTTTTTTTTTGTTCGTGGACTTATGCAGTTTTTGTATGGCTTCTTTGTTGATTTTAAAACAGATTTTGTTTTGCTGCCTCAGCACTGCTGGTCACCTCAGTATTCGTTTTGTTGCACCTTTGTCTAGTGTTAACCGCATGTTGCCACTGCCGCTTGTTCTAGGAGTGACCGTGCCCGTTGGATGGAAGCTATCACCCCTGTTCAGGAAAATACTGGTGAAAAAATTTACGAGGCCTGGGGTAGGTTATGAAAAGAATCTTGATTGTTTCGAGTCAACTTCATGTTAAGCTGTTATGTTGTATCGCTTTTGCTTCTTTGTAAGCTGAAACTACGCATGTCTCAGAAGCGTGTACAAAAAGGTGGTTGGCTGCATGAATGAATACAACACTGTGGCTGGCCCTTTGACCAAAGCCTGTAACCACCGTAATATGTGATTGAATCCTAAGATTGCGCCTGAAAGTCGGACTCTGGGGTCGACTGTGTGATCACAGCTGATTTGCCAGGATAACAATGAGTCATAAATACTCCTGGAGTTTGCTTCAAAAAAGGGACTTTTAGGACTTAAGTTAAAAATTTAGTCCGCAGAACTATTTCTGAAAGATAGCCAAATCTCACTTGAGCGAAAGTGCAAAGTCTCCGAGAATATAACTGCTAGTTACTGAGATAATTTCTAAGATTTATCCAAGACTGGTGCACTCACAATTACTTGGCTAAACCTTTTTTCAGTAATTGCGAAATGGGAGCGTAAGGCCAAACTTCTTAATGCCTCAAGTCTTGTGTCATTTTTCACGAAACAGGTCCCTGGGCTAGTAAATGAGCTGTGATCCCTGCAGACTCGCAGAATCTGATTTCCAACTTTAATAAGTGTATGTATAAGATTTGACCTCTGTATTCAGAAGGCTAACCTGTCTGGGCGCAGAATGTTCCATTACAGCCATGTAATTTAGCAATTAAGCCTGAGTAGTCACTGAATTGATTTCCCCTAACTTTCACATTGAGTTATATCCAACTATTATTCATAGTCCAATGAACTTTTGTCATTACCTGCACTTGTTCCCTCTTAAATTTCAGACTGTCCACAAGTTCAAGTGATCCACACCTACACAGCTCAGCAGCCCGATGAACTGACCCTGGAGGAGTCAGATGTGGTCAATGTTCTCCGCAAGATAACTGATGGTAGGGAAGTTAACGTCATTTGGCGGCAATGCGTCCAAACTTTGCTCAAGACTGAACTCCAAAATTGACCAATAGCAAGCCAAGTTTCAAGTTTCAAATTGGATATATGATTGGTCAACTTTTAGTGTACCTAATGTAGACATTTCTGGGTTTGGATTTCATTGGTTGCTGGTAAAATGTGTCCTCCTTTTAATTATTAGTTTCAAAATGCAATGTACGTTAGTCATCCAGTCGACTGAGTTATAAATTAGTCGAAAACAGGCCAGTCTTATCAATGGGAACTACAAATAATGTTAGGAACACGGGTTTTGTTTCAGTGTGGTGACACTGAATCTGTTGAGACTGAAAATCATGTTCAGGACAGACGAGTGAAATTTATGTTTTCCGTCGTTTTTATGTTTTTTTACCAGACAGTGTTTTGCAAGAATTTTAGAAGCTTAAAAAACCAAAAAAATGATTTTTGCAATGTCGTTTGTCCCAAATTTGTGAGATTTCAACATGCATTGCATATACTGTTGATCGTTGTGCTTTATTTCTAAATACTGAGCATAGCTTTGCATCTGTGAGAAAAGAAACAATCAAGGTATGAAAGGTCAATCAAATTCACTTGCAAATCTCAGTGGTTTTAGGTGAGCTACTGAAATATTAACTCGCACACTTTCGATGTATCTGGTTTCAAATAAATTTTAGGATAAGCCTTTAATTAGCTCAATAGTTAATGAGAAACCAAATCGAATATGCTTTAGACAAAGTGCTGTGAGTCTCTTTGTAACTTGGCCATAGAACTGTCCCGCGTGTCTCTGCTCTAGTTTGCACATTCACGATCTTCATAAGTCAGTTGTGTAGGCTGTTGTCTTTGTGTAGGGTATTGTCATTGTATTCTTATTGTATAACTGTTGCTGTATGTGTAGGTTAGTACATTGTCTTCTTCTCATTGTATAATTGTTGATTATGTATAGGTTGGTATGAGGGTGAGCGTATACGAGACGGTCAGAAAGGCTGGTTTCCTGCCGAGTACACCGTGGAGATCAAGAACTCCCATGTGCGCAATCGCAACCTCCGTCAACGCTATCGCCTCCTAGCGGCTGCAAGTCGAGCCATCTCTGACGTGCTGCCCCCTAAACCCAAGCGTATTGACTTCTATTAGGCGAGAGTACGCTAAGTCTTTTCAATCCTTGCATGATCTCATTTAGTCTTGCTTTTAAACTGCATGTTACTTAAAACTCTCACATAACTTTGCATTTGAATTTTTGCTGTTGTATCGACAACTGTTATTGGTCTATCACACTTCAGCAAAACCATTTGTGAACGATTCTTTATCTTGTCCTGTCCTTTTGCAATTGACCTCCAGTCCCTCTGGCATTTTAATTCTCGCAATTTTTGATTCCCCACTTCTCTCTCATTTGTGTGCTAAGCTGTAGTCGACTCCATCTGAAATCTCCATTATTAATTTGAAGTGCATTTAAAATTTGATTCTCACCACCTGTGCAAAAAGAAAGTCAGTTGATTATGGAATTTACCTCCAGAACATTCACAAATTTGACCCCGTTTTATGCGAATGCATGTCGTCACAGTACCTTGGACTTAACCGTGCTGAAGATGTGCCACCCATGTCCAGCACTCAATGTTTGTTCGTTATGTAGCCAATGGTATGCTGTTGGCATGCTTATGAATTCTGGTAGAAGTGATATAGTGAAAGCAAACCCTGTCTTATTGCTGCACTTCAATTCAATGATGGGTTATCAACAAGGAGGATGAAATTGTTAAGTCTCCCCTGGATTTCATGAAGCTTTCCTTTTCTTACCTGTAGGCTGGTATGAGGGTGAGAATCTGAGAAATGGTGTAAGGGGATGGTTCCCTAGCAATGTTGCCGTGGAAATCCAAAATACCCATGTGCGAGCCCGAGTACTACGAGACCGCTGGAAGATCTTGACGAGGCTGGCCAAACTGACCAATCAGCCTGGGCAACAGAGAAGTCAGCGCAAGTCGTCCAACTTCTGAGACACAAGGGCCGCAAGTACATGCATGAGGGGCAACATGGAGTCAGCTATAATATTATTCGGTGTAGTGGTACTATTTGGTGGTGTCTTCAACTTCTGCTCTTAATCGAATTCTGCGACAAGTGCATTGTTTTTGTTTCGACTCATTTTTATGTCAAAATTTAGTAACTATTGGATTTTCATTATTATTGAAAATACACTCCTTTAACTTGACGTCCTGGCCAACTTAAGTGAGGCTGTACTCACTCTCAATTGTGGTTAACATTTAGTTTGCCACAATTTAGTGCTACGAGCTATTATGTGCTTCTTTCATCATCCATGGGACAGATTTTGAGGGACTTTAATAAACACTGTTTGTGCAATGTACCTGGATGACATCATCGTGATAACATTGTCTAATCCACTGTATGGTCAATTTTTGACAAACCTCCATACTGGACTTTCCATAAACTAGACAGTAATAGTATAGAAGCGTGCAAGTATAACTCCTCAGTGTAGTTTCAGGAAGTTTCTAACTTGTTTTAAAAAAAGACATTAAAATGTATTTTCTTAACCAATTTTCTGAAATAGTATTGCTCTAAACCGTCTGAGCTACGTTTTTTTTTAACTACTTTGGAACAATGTGCAGTTCCAGTTAAACTTTGTTTTGGGAACAAACTCGACAATCTGAGTTATTGTTGAGTCCAATTCATTAATCTGGGCCAGTTTTGTAAAATTTTGTTCTAAACCATTTGTGCTGCTGTGTTGTGGATTCCATTTAAGCAAAATACAGTTCCAGTTAGGTTTACTTTGCTTGAGAACAAACCTGGCAATGTGAGACATATCATTATAATTAATGTTATGTAATTTTTTTATAATCTACAAAAATTACGTAGTATTTATATGAATGTGTTTATATTTACTTACTAAGAGTAGTTAATTTTGAAAATGTTGTTACAAATGTCTAAGCTGTTAGGATATTTAGGATGTATAGTATGTATTGTAACTAGTTAATTTTATACTAACATTTTTAAGGTTATGTGGGACCCTTGAAAAATATCAGAGCTTGTCAGAAGTAACCCATCAGATTCAAATACTAATGGTTTATCTACTGTTCCCCAGAGGGTGTTTAGGCATTGATTTACTATCAAAAATAGGACTTAATTATAAAAAATAAAAAATTGTTGCACAAAACAAAACAATATCTTAAGTTAGAAAACTTAATAATATTTTTGAGATTTCATTGTTAATATCAATGTATAAAAAGAAATTATCAATGAACCATGATTCCTTTTTGCTTAATTTCTCTAAAAAGATACCGTCATTTCACCAAGTCTCGTATAACCTTAAAAATCTGTTCAATTCATTGAAGACTCCAGTGGAATAAAGGAAACATTGCCTCAAAAAATGATGATGACTTTATACACGAGGGTAACGAGTGCAGGTTGAAATGTGAATGTAGTTTCTCGTAAGATGAATTTGACACTTAAATGATTAAGCAGATGTGACACTTTCCTAAAGCTCTTAGTTGGATCCAACAGAACTGGGCTGAGAGATTTTACGTTAATGGGACTCTAAAGGCCCCTCCAAAGTGTACAACCTAAAACAATTGTGTTCATCAACTTGTCCTCATATTCAGGGGAGGTCCAACTTTCGTGAGTATGAGTTGTGCAAGAGCTCCACCCGCAACGTGGAATGTGGTTTGTGTAAGATTAACTATTCGCATTTTGGTGACCACAGATCTAGACAGCAAGGTCATAAACCAATCAGCCCATTGACAATATGATGAAATATTGTGTTCTTGGTGATTGTTCAACTGGCAGCGCTCAAAGAATTTCCGCTGAGGTCAGCCAATGTGGAAGAAAAGTTTTGTTAGGAAACATTTGTAAAAGGTGTGGAGAAACAAAAGTTAACATCTTGTGGCTCAGTTTTTTACATCTACGGTGATCTTGTTAATAGTTTTTAGCTCATGTGTGATTTCTATAGATATTTTTTGGAATAAGAACTAACAATTCGAATTTTATGCTGTTTTAGTTTTATGCGCACAAAAAGACAATTTATGACTTTTTTGTTTGTAATGTAAGGGAAGTTGTTGGGTGTCTTCTATTATGGGAAACTATTGTTACCTATTAATGATGACTTAGATCCTTTGTTATCTTTGCTCTAACAAAAATACAAATTTAATCCATATACACCAATTGTATTCATTAAACTTCAACATTTCATAAATCATCCATTTCCACGTCCATAGTTTAATCATAAAACTGTAAAAATGACACAGCTTGACACATGCCAGACTATTTACACTTATGTACACAATGTAAGGGACTAATATCATTTGATGTGGCTGCATGTTTACACTTGCTGATAAAAATTGAGCAATAAAATCAAGGAACATTGAGCACTCTTAACCACATATAAAAACTCACACTTTACAAGGTTTGCATGCTAAGACAATTCCTAAGGCACTTCTGAACTTAACAGTCTCCACTGGTTGGCTGACATCCACATCACACCGAAGAGTTCTCAGTACTCTCGAAAATATAAAAAAACAGGCTTAAAGTGAGTGAAAACAAGACGTCTGTTGAAATGTAGTAAGAACAACACAGACTGTTTACCACTCGCACAATTTTTGCCGAAAATGCCCGTTTTTACCAACCGGGTTTTTAGGACTGGCTCGTGTTTTGAGAACGTGTTCAGTGTGACACGACCTTAGCACAACTCTGTGCGAAAACTTGTACAAAAGACACAGTCTTCTTACAAGTGAGGAAGATATGCATTCTCTTTAAACTCTTACAACAGGTATGCACCATTTACTGTACAAAACGTTTCTATAAAAATAATGATAAATCTCGCAAAAACAAATAATTTACAAAATCAAATTTAAACCATAATCCGTGAACCCGGAACGTACTTCGACTCCATCCACAAGTTCGTCTCTCCGCAGTTAGTCGGTTTTCGTTTACACTGCGCACATCTTTTGTATTTATCGCATTGTTCATGTACAAGTATTCCGCCTTCCATTGAGCGCAATTTTTCCTCCAACTCTCTCTGCTTTTTCTCTTCTGCCGCTTTCATCCAATTGTCTTCCAACCTCTTGCGTTGTGCATACATACGCTCGTACCGTTTGGCTCGGTCCTCTAGAAGCCTACAAAGAAGAAAATTATTTTTACAATCAATGCTCGATGAACATGTCCTATCAACAATTTTTATGGAAAAAGTAATTCATTTAAAAAATTCTTGTCATAGCACGGGCATTTTCATATTCTTTTTAACAGCACACATAATGTTTCCCATCACAGAAGTTTGCTTTTATTGGAAACTGAATTCCGGACAACACTATCCATCATAATTATCTTAAGTCAGCAAAAATTATCAACTCCATCTATTGACCATTCCAAAAATCAAATGCAGATTATTAAATCCAGAAGTTTGAGATGGCATACACCATGGGTTGGTAAATTCGCAAAACTCGAAACTGGTTTCCAAAGTCCTTCAAATCGGTTTATTTTCTACTTACTCGGCTTTGGCTCGGTTGATTGTTGTTTCTTCGTCCTGTTGTTCATTCATCTGTTTTATAATAGCATTTCTCTTGCGTTGCGCCACAATCTCTTGTTGATCAGAGAACAGTTGGCGGGCACGCAGCTTCTTCTCCAGGAGTTTATCATTGGTCATGTCATCTTTGCCGAAAATTGGTTCGGATGAATCTGGTTCTCTGGCCGGAATTGGAATAGGTTTGAAACGGAGCTGCAATAAAAACAATTGGATTGTAAGATATTGTAAAAGGATTTATGATAAGAAACTCCATTGAAATGGCACAAACAGTTGGTAAAAACCAGCTCCTTCATAGTGCTGTCACTTTGATTAGAAGTTTTCCGTATTTTCTAGTAATTTCATCTTTTAGGTATAGCTTTTATAAGTTGAGGGTATGTATAACTGCTTCTAATGTATTTGTGGATATTGTCTTGATTTTATTTCAAATTGACCAATAAGAGCTATGCATAAGCCTGTTGCTGATACAACTGAATGTTGGCACACTTTTACATCAACTACAGCTGTCTGACTGTCTCTCATTGAAATCTTGTATTGACGCACACGATGCGATTACTCATGAATGCCAATAAGACAGAGTAGACAGAGATGGAAAAAAGTGAAAAGCAATGGTACTAGCACTTACTGATCTTGCTTCGTCCAAAGGTGGCAAACCGTTAATAGTGTAGTGATGCTTAAGTCGTATCTGATTTCAATAAGAAAGAATATTGAAAGATGAGAACTTGGTTGAAGAAGAAACAAAGAAAGAGAGAAGTAGAGGGTGGCAATCGGTAGATGCACGATTTAAGAATGAGAGAACTAATTATCGTTTGTCCACACTATATAACTTACCTGTGCCGCTAATGACTTTTTGTATTGTTCTGTTGCGTTTCTCTTTTGTGCTATGTATTGTTCACGCTGTGCAGCCAAACTACAAAACAAAATACACATTAAATAGTAAATTTTGGCTATTCCCTTTCATTATGAAAATTTGAACTTCCGTGATAGTTGAATAAAAAAACGGTTCGAGGCTTGCAAAGCACTAATTAATATACTGTTGTTGATGAAATCTGAATTGACAATGCTTCATACACAGACAGCAATGTGTCTGTCAGCCAGTTTTATTTGGCTGGTTTTATGGTCAATTAACACCAGATGGAGTTTCTAGCTGCTGCGTCAAGCAGATCCAAAACATTAATCATATTATTACTCACTCTTCTGCTAACTGAACTTGTTCCAGGCGTTCTATGAACTGCTCATCGGCCTTGCGCTTCATTTCTTTGTCAGTCTTGTGGTTGACTTGTTTCCCCAGCCCATCAGCTAGCTGTTGGTATTTGATGAATCTAGGTGGTGTCAAAGGCCTAGTTTGGAAAATGTACGCTTTCTGAAAACAAAAACGATCTTGCTTAAAAAGAATGTCACACAATACATACATATACACAGTTTGTTACAAGTCGACTAATGAACGATAATCCATGACTTTATAATTATGGGTATGTTAAAAGTTATTACAAACAATTTGAAGTCTGGTCTGCACGCCACCTATTGGCCACATCATGTGACCAAAAAGTTAGCTTACAATACAACTGCATGGACAATTTACTTACATGGAACTCCTTTGGCTTCATACTCTGTTTCTGTTTAATTGCTTCTGATACACCTAAGTTGAAGGCTGCTGTCTTCTGATTCTCATGCCGCTGAGCCATAGTACTTTCCTGAAAAATCAAATAATCACAATTAAAAGTAATTCAAGTTGAAGAATAATCAGGATAATATGGTATGAATAATAATAATCATAACAATAATAAAAATGCTATTCTCAAAAAATAATCTTGAAAATAATCATAATAATAACAAGACCTCACCTGCTCTTTCAAAATAGCTTCACAGTCCTTCAAATGTTGATATTGTTGGAGAAGGCGATCTTCCTCTGCGTCCCTCTGTTTCCTTTCTGCCGTAAATGAAACTGGGATATTCAATCGCTCCCTCTGGTGACAGAGGTAGCACAATTCTTGACCTGCATCGGAATGACCGCAGACTGACTCAGCTCGTTGTGAAGAGAGCTTGGTGAATTCTGGTTTACTCCTTGGTCGGAGAACGTCTGACTCGAAAGGAGGGGCGGGACTCCCCATCTTTTGCGCTGTAGCAGCGTGGAATGGTGACTGAGGCTTGGAACCGGATTTAGGACTACAACAGGAAAAACGGAGTTGTTGTTATTGGTTACGACCAAAAATTGAATTATATAGACAGTTAAGACAAGAACCAGGTCAAACAAGAAAACAAATAGGTTATTTTAGTTACTGAAGATACAACAATAAGGAGCAGGAAGAGAAAAGAAAAAGTACCTGTCAATAGAGCACACAGAGGAAGAACAAGGAGTCACCCAGTTGTCAGTTTTGCACTCTTCCATTTTTCTAGTGAAAAGCGTCAGAAAAACACACAAGTTAATACAATTCAGGCACACAGCAAATGAGACGGACACACCAGACAGACCCTTAGCAATGAAACAGTTAAAAAATTAAAGTCAAAATTAAACAAATAAAAAGGTGCCTTGACAGATATTGGCAATTTAAAAGACGGTTTCATGAAGATATGAAACATTCAGGAAGGAAATTCAATAGAAAGAAATTGATCTTTGACGAATTATCATTGCACAGGTGCATAAATATTGATTACATAAGAAACAATAACACTTCCAAAAGTAGGGGAGAAGGGGTTACATAACTTTTTTAACCAATTAAGTCAGACACCATGACAGGATGTGTTTCACACCACACTAATGTAACAGAAACGGCAAAACTTGACAAATTCATGAATTTGGTTAAAGGCTTCGTTTTACTGCTCTTAAAATGACATAAGTGAGCATAGACACCACCAAAGAGCAATGAATATAAAAACAGCAAATGAAATTCAACTTCTCACCGAATGAAAATCTAATAATTATGAAGGTTTGAATCTTATCAACAAAAGCATTATATTGACGGAAATAGAGACAACTTGCTGGTTTCTATTTACCTGATATCGGGTATTGCGTCCAGAGGCCCAGGGCTGTATCTGGGGCGTTGACCAAGAGGGGCACTTTTGGGTGTGGTATCGACAAGGAATTCATCCCCATACTGGATGGCGGAAGCTCTAGCCAAAGGTGCAGCCATGCGCGACCCTCCCCTTGATGGAGGAGGGAGGGGAGACAACTTCTTAGTGTCCACTGAAAATAGGAAAAATAACCATGTAAATTTTAAGTCATGAAATAGGGTATCATTCAAGTTTCCTGACCAAACCACAGGTCAACAATTAACAATGACATTAATAACACAGCATCTTATAATCATGCACACTAAAAAATCTGCCTACATTTATTCCTGAATGATAATTATTACAACAGCCTATTAACAGTCTGTCGTAATAATTACTACTGCAGTAAGTTAAGTATAACAAGCTTTCAAGTTGTGAGTGTTTATTAACGAACAAGTCCAATCGACAGAATCCGGAAGCTGAAAGAGCTTTCTGGAGACAAAAACCAAACGAATACAATGGCGCTATTTTAACTGAAAACAATTCCCATTTTATTACTAAGTGATTATCATCAATTGATGATTTGTAACCAAAATATTTTATTTCTTATGTTACTTAGACTTGAATCAATCTCATTTCAATGCAGTTTTGATTTCATGTCCATTTCCATTTTCACAATATCACAAGAATACTGACCACACTCATTTAAACATTTAAAATAAATTTGTACAGTTTCTGGCGTGAATTACAAGAAAACTAACAGTACATCCCAATGAATGGATTCCGCCAAGAGCTCAACAGAGAAGCTTGAACTAATTGTACACAAAAACTGCTCATAAAAACATCCGTGACAAACCTGCTAAGGGAACAGTGTCCATCCATCTAACTGTCCTTCCAAAATTATCTGTTGTAGCACCAACATTTTTAAGAGAAGCCCTAACCATTGTTAAAAGTTGTATAAGTAATCCAAAAACACTTTGGCAACAAACGTATCCACTCGTTTCACCTACGACAATGTCTATCTAATGTAACTGTCGGTGCCTGCTGTAAAAATTACGCGCCCGTGAACTATAGCGAAATATCTGTAACTAACGACCACTAAGCATTTGGAGACCTTTATATAGTCGGGCAGTCTAGCAACAAAGTTACCACAATACATTACAATAGGCAGAGGGTATGAATTAATAATGAGACAGGTAATGCGCATGGGCGACCTTTTGTTTTATTGTCCCATCGTAAATATGTATGAGAGCAATTCGCCCACCGTGACTATCACAAAACATGATAAGACCACGCACCCAAATACTTCAAGTTATGCCACATTTATTAGTATCCAGATGTAAAGTTCAAACTGAAGAACCCTTTGTTGAGCATTATCGTACTTATCATGACCCCAACGTCTTTGCTGTACGCCTTCAGATCAAACATCAATAACTAAGGTATGTTGTGTTAGTGATTGGTCCCATTGTACATATGTTTACATGTGTTTGTTATTGATTCCCCGCCTGTTCACTATTTACTGTCTGTGACATAGTAAAAACAGAAGCAAATGTGTGTATACTGTCAGGTATGCTGTACACAAATAATTAATTTAATTAAATGATCTAATTTAATTGGACAGACAAAAAGATCTTAATTTTATTTAATAAAATTATAAAAATTACGTCAGCAAATAAAAATTTTTACAATTAAGACATGCTCTACAATGTTTTATGACCTTTATCCATTATTCAATACACTTTAAAATTTTTCAAGAACTTTTGAAACAGTACAATCTAGCTTTTTATTGCTAAATTTAGCATTAAAAACAGAAAAGGAAATTTGAAATTTTCTCTTTCCCCATAGAACAATCTGTCTTGAGCAGTACATAGAGAAAATTCTGAACAAATAACAGAACACCACATGTTGGTGATTTTACCCTTAACTTCTTCCATTACCCACAATTATATAATTGTATTTCCCAAGAAAAATGAAAGCATTGTTCAGCTAAAACTCTGCCCTCACTCTGTCCCAAAATAAATTCAGTGGTTCTAGACGCATGACCTTTCCTACCATTGTACGTCAACTTGCCAAAAGCATTAGTCACGCTTTCTCAGGCTCAGGATTTAGCAGATTAATGGTCCAAATCTGAATGTAGTATCCCTTTAAGTAATGAAATCAAGGCACTTTACTAAAACACTCCCATGCTTTTGATTAACCCAACTCTACATTAATGACTAACTAATTTATAAGATGATATATAATTAAAGTCTGACCAGAGTTAGACACCCTCAGTAAACTCATCTGAACTCTCTAGTTCATTCATAACTTATTGAGCAGTCGGTCACATAAAATGTCACAACTGCAGACAGCATGCAATGAAAATTTCTCAAGGGAAATATCGCACATTACTGGCACATTGAAATTCATGAATGAATCACACCTGCACTTGAAGAAACAGGAATTTAATTACCATTCTTATGGAATTCAGATGCACCATTTGAGTTGAAAAAACTTTTAAAGCCTACACTAGGGAATAGGTTCTAATAAAGTTCAAACAGAAGTAATATGAGCACAATAAAAAAGATTGCATAATTTTATGCTAAAATTTGAAAGCTTAATTGTACTGTTGAGACTATTTAAGATGCTTAGACAAGAAAAAAAATCGCAAGCAAAAAGTATTGTCATTGAAGTTAAAAAGTTTAATTATTTATTAATAATTAACTTCAAGATAAAATGCACTATTTTCAAACTTGTCAATAACAAGTACCTCATTTTCACTGTATTTGAAGTAGAAAAATTATAGATATATTGGACATTGTTGAATTAACCGTCGTCCTCTTTAAAACATTAAATCACGTTTAAATTGTTATAGACACAGTGTGTAATGTTAAGTTTTAGCAGCTTAAAATTGTATATCTACAAGTTCCAGTATTTCACTGCATGTCAACACATAAAATATTGCTATAGTAACAAAACAAATTTAAAGTGCCTTGTGTCTCAATCTACACCTTGAAATCAGAATGTGCCATATTTCCATGCATTATTTTTTCAAGTCAGACAACTATGAAGTGGAAAAAGGTATGTTAAGTTGAACTTGAATACACAAAGTGCCGTCATAACTTCTGTTTACGTTGTCGTCGTTGCCTCGTTCTGAAGGTCAGTAACATATGTTATGTGCTTTCGATGATAAAAAACAAATGAAGTTGTGAAATTTTGTTTTATTTTGATATTATTGAGACCCAACACTATAACCATATGCTAATTGCAAGCATAAATTAAAACTGGACTAAGTCATGCAACTCTAAAGGAAGTGCGAGTGTTACAACTATAACTCAGGTCACTGAAAAACTGTTGGCTGATGATTGAAGGTTGATTTTCCCTCCTTTAAGTGTGGAAATAACAGGCAAGGTTTTGTATATTTGGCACTTTTAGTTTTGATTCCATCATTAAACCTAGCTTAGAATTAAAAAATTCTATATTGATAGCGTATCTGACCACCTTATAAATGTATAATTGCACATCATTTTTATGCAACCTAGTAAATGTACCACCTGGACAAGGCTACGGGAAGTGTTACTACCCTCTAAGACTAAAGAATCATCACTAATATTAATTAAAACATCACTTCCAAGTTTGGTTAAGTGATCAGTTTTCATTATACGTTTAGAGCAATATTGGTGTTGAACTTGCAGTATCGCTGTACTGAGATTTCATATACTAGTACACAACTCTGCAGCAGGTGCACATACTATTCAATAATGCATAAGACTATGAATATCATCTTAGCATTTAGATAAGCCTGTTAGCGTTGAGTAGTTTCTCAACCACAGATTTCAATCCTTAATTTCACTAACTACAAGAGGATAAAAATCAAATGGATTCAATTTAACTTACTTGGGACATCAGTATCTAATGGTTTGTCCAAAAATATGTTGCCAGGGAGTCCCATATCCTCAAGCTCCTCAGCCTCGTTGAAGGCACTAGCAGTTCTAGGTGAACTCTTATCGAGTGCATCGTTCAGCAGTGCATCCTTGGTGATGTCGAAAGCTGGTTGATCTTCTTGAATGGTTGGCATAGCAAGCCGCGGGGACTTCGCATCAACATCCAGTGACAACCTAAACAAATATAATTGCATAATAAACAAAGAGAAAGAAAGAGCACACTAAAACAATTCATGACATGATCAACGGCCCTTCAGTCATTTTTCAAGTACATGGTAGGATGGCTGTTATCTGGTATACACGCAATGATATCACAGATAACATAAAGTGCACATGTAACATAATTTGCTTAATAATTTGTGTGATTGGATGGTGCGTGCCTGAAGAATCTTTTGAGCAGTGTTGCAGATGAAATCCCCACATTTTAGCATTTAGAGTCACATTTCTTTCTCACTCGACCATTACCTTAAGCTGCAATTCGTAAACTTAGGCTACTCTACAAGGCAAAATATTCTACAAGTCGCCTGTAATGAGTGTGTCTAAGTGTCATATAAATTTTGACGAGGTTTGAGTGGCTTTATAATTATAAATCAATCACTGATAATGTTAATTTGATCTTGTTGTGGGCAGCAACTGCAACACTAATGAGCAGTAAGAAACCTTTTCTACCAGTTTGTAAGAATTAATCAAAAATTTTGGTTACACTCGAAATTTGCTTTAAAGTGAAAATCATAATTCCAACTGTTTTCCTATTACAACTAAAAAGTAAAAACACCAACTGGGGCTTAAAGAACAATGAATACGACATTTAAAACACAAATGGATCCTTATAAAGATAAACCTAAATGTGATGCAATATGGATTATCAAATAATTAACTCTGGTAATCAATCAAGACAAACTTGATATTAAAAAATAATAACTTACCTGGGAAGCTGTATAGTGTTTCTGGATATGGCTCTTGAAGGACCTCGGTCTGACATAACACTATCAACAGTTCCAGGTCTCTATGGAAACAGAGCATGTAAGTTATTAGTTTTCCAAGCAAACACAAAGCATCATGATGTTATAAAGACACAATATTTGTACATAAAAAATTTAGAAGTTCGATTATTCTTCATTAAATGACTACAAACGATAACATGAAAGTAACAACTCTTATTGCTAAAAATCAAGAGAATAACAGAATAAAACAAAGTGAGAATATTTTTAGCACAGAAAAGAGACTAGAATAAAAGAACAGACACTGAGAAGAGACATAGAAATTTATTAAGCCAACAGTTCTTACAATTTTTCTTCATTATAGAAATACTTTAGCAAAGAGACACACAAAGTACATCTACAATTTATTAGCCATACAACGAGCTGAGTAGTTCTTGAAACGCAAGTTTAAAAATGCCAATTCACTAACATTTTGTAGGGCATCCACAAGTTTCCCAGACTGGTCGACGCTGTTGATGAACTCCTTGAAAAACCTCATTTTCACTCGCCCGTTACGAATGAGTAGTTTGCCAATGCCATTAAAGGTGAATTCAACATTCTTCTTGGCAGCCACAGTTCGAGCCAGAGCATTAAGAACCTCTTTGACGCACATTTCAATAAGATCCCGATCAAATGGGCTCTCGAGCGTCAAAGCAGAAAAGTTCAGCGTAGTCACCGGAATTTGACCTGAAATACAAAATGTGCAGCGGTTAGTGCATTTGCGTCAATATTTTTTACACAGAGAAAACATCTTGAATTTTCACTAAGTGTGTCTGCTATGATTGAGCAAGTCAATAAGAAGTGTACCTCGCAGGCAAATTCTGTATCTCTGATTATTTGGCCAAATTAGTTACCAGGTTTGCCGTAGATAAGCCCACCCCATGAAACTTCCATGGGCGTTTATTTGTTGTATACAACTTCTAGTCTCAAATGTCCAGATAGTGGGGTACTTATTAGAAAGATTTCCTCATAAAAGCCCTGTTTCAACTTTTTTTAACAAATTCCGTTTTGTGTAGCATTTATCATTTATAAAAACAAACAAGGTGTTGGCAAACTGTGAGTTTATTAACGTAAAATTTAAGAACACAGTTTAAAGGAAAAAAATCAGTCAGCAAAACTATGACTTTCTGTTTACATGACCCCCTTCTCCGAATAAACTCCTGGGAACAAGTTGATATCAGTATCATAACTGTAATTTGTTAGTTGGCACTGCCTCCATAGTGGTTCCTGCTTATTAAACAGAAGTGTTATAATCTTCAGAACAAAACACACAATAAGGCGTGGTCTTAACCAACAACAAATATAATTTCAACTAAAGGTGGGGTCATGGCAGTTTTAAAACTGACAATTTTAGTATTTAAGAGGGTGAACAAAATATGTTTTTGAATTATATTTATCTTATATTGTTTACAAAAAAGCACAAAATTGAGGACTGTTCCGCTGGTTTCTTATTTGGTTTGTGTTGTGTTCCATATATTTGTATTTGAAATTTGTGGATTCAGTGCCACGATCATAGCCCCATGAAGCCCTTATTAGGTCAAACCAAAATCACATACTTTAAGCTGGAATAAATCAATTCACCACTGAAGAATTGTTCTGTTGAAGCAATCAATGAACTCCATTAGGTCAACGGTTATATCACGTGTACTTAGCTTAGAGCCAAAAAAGCAATGGAGGGTATCCACCCAAAACACACTTTTGAAAGATTATTGCTGCTTGGGACATTAAGCCTTCCATGACCAATCCTAAACTGACTGTGGGATTAGAAAAATTATTTTTCTAAACCAATGCGGGTTCTTTGAACGTTTGTTTATTAGCATTTTATCAGTTTTTACAATGTTTTAATGTGTTATTAAAATGACAAGTCTGTATAATTTATCTATAGTCTGATAGCCAGAAGAAGATTTATTTTTTTTGCTATTTATTACTTTGATGATGTTGGATTGTAAAATCAATCAATTCAGCACTGAAAACATGTTTTTGTGCATGGCTAAAAAGGAATTGACAGTTAAGCAATTTATAGTTTACATTACGTCTGGGTATTTACTTTATCACACTCAATACACTGCTGTGTACATAACTACACAAACAGTGCTTCAAAATCTGAACACATACACTACAAACTAGAAGCACAAATACCTTGAGGTCCACTAGGCCAATTCAAATTTATGTCATTAAAAAAACTCCCCCCCCCCCTCACAATACCCGATCTTCTTTGAGATGGGCAGCTATATATCTATGTGAGTGAAATTTTGTTTCATTGTATGTGACGCAAATACATTGTTCTANAAAAACAAACAAGGTGTTGGCAAACTGTGAGTTTATTAACGTAAAATTTAAGAACACAGTTTGAAGGAAAAAAATCAGTCAGCAAACCTATGACTTTCTGTTTACATGACCCCCTTCTCCAAATAAACTCCTGGGAACAAGTTGATATCAGTATCATAACTGTAATTTGTTAGTTGGCACTGCCTCCATAGTGGTTCCTGCTTATTAAACGGAAGTGTTATAATCTTCAGAACAAAACACACAATAAGGCGTGGTCTTAATCAACAACAAATATAATTTCAACTAAAGGTGGGGTCATGGCAGTTTTAAAACTGACAATTTTAGTATTTAAGAGGGTGAACAAAATATGTTTTTGAATTATATTTATCTTATATTGTTTGCAAAAAAAGCACAAAATTGAGGACTGTTCTGCTGGTTTCTTATTTGGTTTGTGTTGTGTTCCATATGTTTGTATTTGAAATTTGTGGATTCAGTGCCACGATCATAGCCACATGAAGCCCTTATTAGGTCAAACCAAAATCACTTACTTTAAGCTGGAATAAATCAATTCAGCACTGAAGAATTGTTCTGTTGAAGCAATCAATGAACTCCATTAGGTCAACGGTTATATCACGTGTACTTACTCTTACAGCAAAAAAGCAATGGAGGGTATCCACCCAAAACAACACTTATGAAAGATTATTACTGCTTGGGACATTAAGCCTTCCATGACCAATCCTAACCTGACTGTGGGATTCAGAAAGTTGATTTTTCTAAAACCAATGCGGGTTCTTTGAACGTTTGTTTATTAGCGTTTTATCAGTTTTTACAATGTTTTAATGTGTTATTAAAATGACAAGTCTGTATAATTTATCTATAGTCTGATAGCCAGAAGAAGATTTATTTTTTAGCTATTTATTACTTTGATGACGTTGGATTGTAAAATCAATCAATTCAGCACTGAAAACATGTTTTTGTGCATGGCTAAAAAGGAATTGACAGTTAAGCAATTTATAGTTTACATTACGTCTGGGTATTTACTTTATCACACTCAATACACTACTGTGTACATAACTACACAAACAGTGCTTCAAAATCTGAATACATACACTACAAACTAGAAGCACAAATACCTTGAGGTCCACTAGGCCAATTCAAAATTATGTCATTAAAAAAACTCCCCCCCTCACAATACCCGAACTTCTTTGAGATGGGCAGCTATATATCTATGTGAGTGAAATTTTGTTTCATTGTATGTGACGCAAATACATTGTTCTACCATGTCAACAGTGAAGAGCAGAAGAATTTTGTTTTCCAAACAACCTAACCAACTCAGAGGAATAAGATAAGAGATAAAATATAGCTCTTACCTCCAGTGTATTGCTTCGTAGATGTGATGCCAAGAGTCTGAGCAAACTTCTCTGACAGTTGGAAAATTGGACGCTGCATGACAAGAAATTTTCCATTTCCCACGTCCAACTTTTTCTGAGAAAATGTAAATGTTCCAAGACCTGGCACTGTTACACCCTGAAAATTGAGATGACACATTAATTTGCAATTTTTTTGTACACGTCTGTAAGCATCTTGTCAATATGAGCAATGAGCTATCCTATGAGGAACCCCTGGGATGGAAGCAGATTGAATACGCTCCAATAGGGTGGATCTAGAAATTCCGGCAACACTATTAATTCATATACAAAGAGGACCAAAATACAAGCACAAATTTCTACTCTGAAGATCTGTGTCCACTTGCTTTTGCAACTGGCAACCCCAAATAATAATGAACAGTTTACTTACTTTCTGGTTTTGCATCTGTTTCTCAACATAGGCTGATACGCCGTCCCAAATGTTAGCAACATCTGAAATGACAGAGGACAATTGATTATCTTGAGAGCTTCAATCAAGTATTCTCAACGACTTACCTGAAATGATGACATAGAGACACTCTTGTCCATATAATCACCACTGACGCTGTCTGAGAGTTAGCTCTTTTTAGACGCGGATATGGAAACAATAAAGCATAATGGAATTTGATATATAACATGGATTTTTTATACTTTAGAAAAACATTATTTTGTTATGGCCAAGCAAGCATAGTTACAGAATGACATGATGGTGAAGTTCTCGCCATCTGAGCACCATCAGCGTGATGCTACACAGGCATTTTAATAACGCCAATTATAATGCAAAGTAAGACAAGACAAAATCACCTAACCAGGTAAATTAATTCTCTGAGACAAGTTTAAATTCATATAACTTTTGAAAGAAAGCTTCCAAGCACAGATAAAAAGCAGCATTCATGGTCATGGCTATGATAAAAGTGCTGCAGTAGAGAGGATTGCCTAACTATCTCAAGTTATGGTGTTAGTCAATACAGAGGGATACTACCCTGCGGATATTTGGCTTGGGTCATTTCTATAACAGCATCGGGAAAAATTATGTGAAAAATCAGTATTGCAGTTCTAAAACATTGAAGACGACAACAAAACTGTACAAGTAATCTCAGAAAATCCTATCCCAGCCTAATTATTTGAAAAAATATTCAGCTGTGATGAAAATACGCTCTTTGACTGACCACTGTAGCAACAGCTCACCCAAGACTAGAACTCAAATCCAGTCTTGACCAGGCTTTAGATTTTTCAATATTGGCGCTTACCAACAGTTTCACTTTTTGCTCCCCCTCCCCTTACTGTCTGCGACAACAAACAGCCTCAAGAAACAACAGGAGAGGTGACTGACCTGAAGCCACATTCCATGACATGAAGCCATATTTCAGTGACTTATAGGGTCAGTAGGAGTAAATTCCAACCTTGTTTTGCAAGATTGGGAGGAGAAAGTATAAATTTTTGGTTGTCACATGAAGTTAAGACGTTAAAAGCCTCTTTGAACTACTTGCCAGTGGACATTACGGTCTTTGGTCAGCCAGTCCAAATGCAAGAACCACAAGCCAAAGACCAGACTTGGATCAGGGTGTGTTTTTCCAACACAGCTAGTCTACTTAAAATAGAGACATAGTGCATTTCTTAAATAGACAAATGTTGTAAACTTCCTTGAGTCCAATTGTGATAATGATTGTTTTTTTTTAAATACAGTGAAGGTATATTACTGTATTGACTCGGCCACACTGCTACAGTAGTATGGCAGAGGAGAACACATATTATCAATCATAAAAGTGAAATTGGAATCGCTAGAAACATGGCTTATTGTACTTTATCAACATTTATGTACAAGAACAGCATCAATCCATGCCATTATTATGAATGCTGATCTAAACTCCTTTTGTGAGAAGCAGAGCAATTACCACATCAGCAAGGACTTCAATAGTTTTTTGAAGCATGGCAGATAATTGTCCTGTGTAGCGGCGTGTGTGATACTACACAAAAGACTGCATGGAATGCTTAACAATTCAGTGTTCTCCACAATACCAATTCCAAACTCGACGCAAATTTCTACAGTTCAATATCAGTAGTCAGCACTGTCTTTTCTCTATAGCATTAACATCAGAGATCAGGTTTAAGGCTGTATTTGAAAACCATTTTCTATCTGGTCTTGAGACTACATGTACCCTGAAAAGTCCTTGGCAACTGAAAGTGAAACTAACCCACCATGAGTTCAAAAGTCTGGTCTAAACCAATAACAACAGTATTGGTTCTTCACAGACCTACATATCATTTCCAATCTCAGTAAAGAACAAAATAATACCGATTGTATAACAGCTATAATGATCTAAGTCTAAATTAAATTTGTTTTTTACAGAAGCTGGGTGCAGGGGCACTACACGTATATAATGGGCCCTGATTTAGTGAACCAGGCAATCAAGGAATAACGTTCATTATTTAGTGGACGAAACTGGTTCTCTGAATGAGGGTCCATTATTAGGCATTATATCAGATTAGTGCCGGTCCAGGTTTGTTGCTCCTTTAATGAAGCTGTTATATTGCTAAATAAAGTTCATACAAACTGCTGAACAGCTCAGTTGTAGCTAGTAAGGCTTGGAAGAGAAGTCGGGCTGTGGACTACAAACGTTTTCTGTGGCTGAGACATACAAAGGTTAAAGCAAAGTTTCAGTGTCAGAGAAGCCAGAAGGTGTCCGAGATTTTGACCAACTTCTACTGACACTTAGATAGTAAATTGAAAACAGTTCTACCTGAACTGGTTTGATAAAGCGGTCCCTGATTTTGAGAACCAGTTTCATCCACTGAATAATGGACCCTTTAATTTATTCAGTGATTGCCTTGCTCTCAAAATCAAGGACCGCTTTATCCGACCAGTGCTGTTCCATCGTCTGAGTTGGCTCAGCAACTGGCTTCGTAAATTATTGACTTACCGTCGTCTGATAAAGATTGGCCGATGCTTGAAAATCTATTTTTCTTGGCCTCTTGAGTTAAATTATTAACGTCAGTCATCGCGGCGTGTCCCTGATACACAAGGGAGATGTTTTAAACCTATACTGTTAAAAATTTACTCTTTCCAAGAGTAGCCCAATAAATAATACAGTGCACTTTATCCGTCCCTAGCTAGCTTGTGCACTGCTGTGTGTATGTCTCCAAGGAGATCACATGGACTAGCCGCGAATGACGTCAGACAAGATCCCCCTTCCATTATTATAAATAACAAAAAATACAAATTTTGAATAATTTGGTACCTTATTTATACAAAAAATACTTAATAAATAATTAAAAGTAACTTTAATTTATTGAAAATGATAAAATTATTGTTAGTGTATAACCCAATGAGGTATAGCCTCATCTACACATTTTAATGAAGTTTAACAATAATTGACTTTGGATAGTTCACATTTTCACAAATATGACCAATAATATGTTTTTTCTGAAATTTCACTTAAATAGTCTTATTTTTCTTATTTCTTTAAAATAGACTAATAATTTTAGAATTGAGAGTGTAAACAAGACCTTGACCTTGGTGTAATAAAACGTGAAAGAGTGGAAAGAACACGAAGAGAAAGGTGCTAAAATGGTTCTTCAGCGAATTGTGTAAGTGTATCCTCTGTTACGAACATGTTTATAATTTACTTATGAATATCACAGACACTTGAGAGTCTAAGTAATCCATCACCAGTTAAGCTGTTAACATGGTTAAGCTTTCCTTGTGTTGAAAATTTTATGGAGAATTACCCGAGCCGAGGCCGGGCTGTGTGAAATTTTAGTACCTGGCGGTATTTTGACGATAGTCTTCATACAGCTAGCTGGCATAATTTCACATAGCCCGGGTAGTTCTGATCATCATCTCCCTGTGAAACTTATATCAACATGTAGACCAAATGACCAGCGGGGTTGCATGCATAATTTGGAGTCGACTCACATTGAGGACCTTCCTCAGTCAGACAGTAGGCAATGACCATTGCCTCTGTTGGCCCGAACCAGAGGCGATGCAGAGGCTATAGGCGCTCTGTACGCTGGAAGCTTTTCGGCGAATTATGCCTCGCACCGACTAAACAATCAAAGTCACGTTGTTATAAATACCTTTTGCGCATAGAGAAACACCTTAGGAGGTTGTCGATGTGTTTAATTCCTTCCAACTCGAACAAATACTCCCGTTATGAAACCTTTTCTTCGAGCAGTCCCTATTTCAGTTCCCAAAATCGTGAAATCAACATTTTCGTTTTTTTAACCAGGCCGAAGGTCAGAATTTGCAGACCTACCGGCGAACTTTGAAAGCTGAAGTTCCCGCCCTTCGCGTACGTGCTGCCGGGAACCAGCCGTGCATTTGCCGTGTTGTTAAACATTAAAATGTCAAATATGTGCACAAAGACTATTAAATGTCATATCAACAGCATTTATTTTTATCAAATACAAACAATAATTCATTGAAATACAATCAGTTTCAAGTAACGCCAATTAAAGACAAGTATAAGTGGTGGCATTTTGGAAACGAACATTTGACTGACAAGACCGCAATGGCTCACCTTTGGCCTATTTAAAGATTGAGGTCATGAAGTCACATCACCTAGCGAGCGCGGTAAAAATTGGAATGTGTGCAGTATAAAAATGGTGAGTTCACGATTTTGGGAACTGAAATAGGGACTGCTCGAAGAAAAAGTTTGATAATGGGAGTATTTGTTCGAGTTGGAAGGAATTAAACACATCGACAACCTCCTCAGGTGTTTCTCTATGCGCAAAAGGTATTTATAACAACGTAACTTTGATGGTTTAGTCGGTGCGAGGCATAATTCGCCGAAAAGCTTCCGGCGTACAGAGCGCCTATAGCCTCTGCATCGCCTCTGGTTCGGGCCAACAGAGGCGATGGTCATTGCCTACTTCCTCAGCTGCTTAAAGTTAAGGCTTAAGTGAAAACAATCTAATAAATGTCATTTTCGCGTGTAATTCTCTGTAGTTGTTTTGAAAACAGTTTGCTCGTGACATGCACATGCGCCATTTTCTAAACTTTTGCTACATGACTCAGGAGATGATGACAGCTTTTCAGAAGCAAAATTCGTCCTAAAATTTGGTTTGCCGATATTAAAACACTAAAAACTTGCAATGAAATGAAACCAGTTCCGATAATGTGTAGTGACATGTACGCAACCCCATGGAAGAGGAACAATTGATTGAAAAATTGACAAAAAAAGAAACTGGCCAATAGTTGACACAGTATTTCATGGTGCTGCAAAAGATCGCTCCACAACGTTAACAGCAAAATAACGTCATAATGCCAATTTTTCCAACACCAGTATAAAAATTCCATTTACTCAAGGAAGAGTGCAGTTTTTAGTGACACTAATTTGAGGTCCGATTTTATTTGGTCAGTTTTTTACTCATATCTGCACACAGCTGTGCACTTAGTATACAACTGTGCACTTAGGCTAAATCTAAGACTGAGATTACTGATCAGCTGCCGTGATTTTGCTGGTAGATTGCTAATCCTTCTGAGTAACTTGTCATTGTGAAAGTTATTGCTGGGAGTAAGCGAAAATTACTATGGTTGGTTGGTTGGTACACTGTGCAACCGTCGACTGGCCGCAGCAGAGAAGGTTTCCATCTCATAAGCCCTCTACACGTCGGAAGCGTTTTGGGGAATTAAGCCTCACACTGATTAAACCATTTGCTGCTATAAGTGCCTTTTGCTCATAGACGGACACCTTAGGAGGCTGTTAGTGTCTTTAACTTCTTCCCAGCTTGAACAAGTACTTCCACAATCAAACCTTTTTCGAGCATTACTTTGGTCACTTGCCCAAATTGGCAACTTGTCATATATGCATTGCTCGCGCTACGTGATACGACATGATATCGCCTTTTAATTGGTTGAAGGGGAGGGGGAGTGAAGTACAGGCCCTTCCACCACATACTTACAAGCTCTTTATTATTCTTACTACTTGTGGATGCTGAAAAGCGATCAAGATTCCCCTCATTCTAAAGCGGCAATGAACGTGCCTTCCTGCACAAAAACAACTTCGGTTTAAACCTGTACTTACTGTTGTGAAATTGGCTTCAAATCTTATCTTCAGTTTTTTAAAAGGGGTTCTACACAGTTTTAATTTATTGTTTTTTAATCTTTGTATGAATAATAGGTCTGTGGTGCAGTGTTTGTTGTCTCACAAATTTTCTAAAATTTGTTAACTAGAGAATTACTATCCATTTGGTGGAATCACTTGTTTGTGTTTGATAAGAATATTTTGGAAATGACAGTTGGCTAGTCTGCCATTTTGCATGCTAACTGTACTTTGTATTGGTTGCAGCAAAGCTAAGAATCAGAGAGTGAAGCGTGCCCTTGAAAAGAAAGAGCCTAAACTGTTTGAGAATGACAAGGTAGCCCTGTTCGTCAAAGGTGGTCACACCAGCGAGAGAGTGACCAGCGCCCTGAAGGAGTTGTATCTGCTCAAGAAGCCTAATGCCACCATGTTTAAGAAGAAGAATATTATGCGTCCATTTGACGACCAGAGTTCACTGGTGAGTCTTTCTAAACAAGACCTGCATATCATTGTCATCTTTGTCTGGCAGCCGGATGGCTTGCTATCTGACGTGTGTTTACAGCCATATCTTCTAAACTCTGCACGAACTTCATAAATTTAGCCTGGTGTGTTACCACAGAGGTGATGATGGAAGACAAATCTGACCATTGCCATGCCTCCAGTAGAAATTTAATGTTTTTACGTTTGTCTCGTTATCCATTGGTGAATTTTCACTAAATTTATCATTTTGTAGAGCACTTGTATGAATTTGTTTGTTTTGTCTTTTGTTGCACATGCTCTTGTTGAGTGTGTGTTTGTCACAGTGTTCTGTGCAGCAGAAAGTTCAAATTAGACTGGATTAACAGAATTCATGAACTTTTTCGAAAGTCCATATCCATACTGCGAGGAGTTACTGTGTTAAGTCTTAAAATAAATGTATTGAGCTGGTACCAAAAGTCCAAAATGTCCTAATTTGCTCTAGAAATAAGCTAATCTCTCAATACTTTCAAATTCATTGCATAGGTCAGTGTTTTCAAACTTGACTCCAGTAAGCCAAACTCGTTGTGACAAAATTCATACTCGATATAGTGACAAGTCATAACAGGTTGTGGAGAACACTCGCTCAGTTGTTCGTCAACATGGCTTCCACCTGCCAGATGTTTTAATCAGTATACACGGGCAATGCCATCTTCATGACTAAGTAGATAGTTGAATGTCAATGAAAACTGTTGTTCCAGCATCTTTTACTGAAGCCTTCATACTACCTCTTATCATTGAAACGTGAGCCCTTCGCACCAAGCTAGTTTCTTTCAATGCAGTTGACAATTGTGAATGTCAGTATTATAGAATGCATTAAAAAGTTCAAGATATTAAAATTCAGAAACTAAATGTATAACTTAAACATGGTATTTCCAAAAAATTGGAATACAGTCACCTTTCTATTGTCTCATGATATTTATCTAAGCTTGAATTAATTTTCTAACTTTCAGGAATTTTTCTCACAGAAAGCTGACAGCTCTCTGTTTTTGTTTGGTTCCCATTCAAAAAAGAGACCCCACAACCTTGTGTTAGGTAAGTTGATAGTCATGTATGCTATGTCTCGCCAGTTCTGGACAAAAATGACTGCTCATAAAATTTGTCCTGTTTCATTTTTCAAAGACTTCTGACGTTATTGTGAATGCCCAGTTTCTCAAAACGTTGTTTGACGTTACTAGTTTGCTTGAAAAAGAACGTAAAATTGCAAAGCACCTTATGTTTTGTGCTAAGCAGGTGAGATTTTTCTCTACCTTATTCAGGGATGTAGGTACCTTATACACATGTTGTGTGTTCTATACATTTAAGTAGAATGGCAGCATTTTCATCTGATTAAACAAATGCTGTATATTCAATCCAGAATGCCCAACACAAATGTCATACACACAAATGGCCTCATTTTCGGCACCCTGCTAAAGTGTAGCTGCATACCTGTCAAAAGGTCTCTTCACTCCCCTGTCTCTGATTAGATAAAGTAAGTCCTTCACAACCCATCACGCCCATTTTTTGCCAGTTACTAACTATAACAGTTGATAAGAGTCTTTTCAACTCCCCTGGATAGAACGCTATAGCTGTTTAGGTGACGTCAGAATTAGTTACCATGAACTCCGCATTCCAGGCAATTCTTGTTATGTCCCATAGTACAAACAGGTCACGTTAAAGGCAATAAATTCATGTATTTGAGACCAGACCCAAAACAGGATTGGAACTCACGATCTCAGCTGTCACTAGTAGAGGTGAAAGCCAACGTGGCAAGTAACTAAATATTACAAGCGTATTTAACTTTTGAAGTCATTGGCCATGATTTCAGTTAATTCTACTAGAAGCTGGAAGCCACCATCCGTACTCCATCATTTGTAAACAGTAATGCAATATCAAAAACAACGAGTTCAGTTGCTTTTTGGCTCTGGTCAATGCTAATAAGTTCAGGAAGTTCATCCAAAAATACCATTTTTGCCCTTAAACTGGAGTGTGCCTTTTAATTTGTGGATTATGGCTATTCATGTAATGTTTTGTCTCCATATTTTAAGGTTGTTGGTTCCTCATTGACTTTGTAATTGTAGGTCGAATGTTCAATCATCAAATATTGGACATGGTGGAGCTAGGAATAGACAGGTACACATCGATGCAGGAATTTGAAGTAAGTTTTCATTCTTTCATGTTTGGGAACAATATGAGAACCTTATTTCTTATTGAATGATTCTTGTCTTCGCAAATTTAGTAGTTTCCATGCAATTTTTCGACTCTCCCTTTAATTAGACTTGTTTTTATATTTTTATATTTTGCACTTTCGATTTTTTCACAAAACTGCTGGTAGTTTCTGTTGTCTTCTGATAATTTACTCATAGAATTGATGTATTATTCAAAGTTAAAAAAGATATGTTACAGAGT
Source organism: Phoronis australis (assembly GCA_002633005.1). Classification (NCBI taxonomy): domain Eukaryota; kingdom Metazoa; phylum Phoronida; family Phoronidae; genus Phoronis; species Phoronis australis. The sequence continues at coordinate 232,913 of NMRA01000543.1, forward strand.
ACGTGGCGAGTCAGCATTCTCCAAAAAGAAGTGTAAACTCTACTGGAATTGCAAAATTCATGTTCGAAAGTCCATGTCAATACTTTGGGGAGTTGAAATGAATTCACTACAGTGTTCTCCACAACAGAAACTTCCAGTTTGACTGGAATTACAACATTCATGTCCATACTGTGCAGAGTTTGTGTGTTAAGTGTTGGAATAATGCATAGGACTGGTACCAAAAGGCCAAAATGTCCTTATCTCCCAAAACTGAGAACTCGTTGCATCGGTTTTCAAACTCGACGCAAGGAAGCTAGACATGTCATGGCAAAATTCAAACTTGACGGAGTGATGAGTCAAGACAGATCGTGGAGAAAACTGCGCTGAAGTACCAAAGGTCCAAAATACCCAAATTTACTTATCACCCAAGACTTCAAACTGGCTGCATAGGTTTTCAAGCCCGACACATGTAAGTCAAACTTGCCACCACAAAATTCAAAGCTGACGCAATGGCAAGTTGTGGAGAGCACTGAAATACCATCTCCTTGTCATGATGGTGAATCCTGTCAGCATGGAAATCGACTGGTATTGGCTACGGTGGGGGCAAAATGTAAGGTACAGAAAGGCGTAGCCACCTTGCTAACCTAGCTCTTCATTCCCCTTCATTCTCCGTCATGAGGGAAGGGCACTCTGCCGATGGCTTCCACCCAGGTGTCATGACGGGGAATTATGGGTCATTTTCTCTGTGACTACTCTCGGTATGTACTGTAAACACAGTTTCACCATGTTGTTTAAATGGTTTGTATTGCAGTCATTTCTTGTTGTAGAGTGTTAAGTGTTCTTTGGGAACCAAGCCATGTCTAGTGTTTTCTGGAGAACCCTTCGACACGGACCATGAATACAGAAGACTTAAGAATATGCTAATCGGTGAGTTGGCTGTAGAGTTTGTTAACTGAATGGTCTTTGCTAATGGACAAACACTGATAATTTATACTGCATTCACTCAAGTTAAATCGCAGGGCATAGAGATGTGCCTTTGTGTCATGCGTCGAGATTATTAAAACTTTCCAATTGATGCATATTACCGCAAAATTCTATCATCAGGAGTCAAAAAATCAATGCTATTTTTCAATGCCTGAGCTTATAACGAATTTTAGAAGTAGGCGACAATGGCTGTCACTAAGTAAAGAATTATTATCAATGTCAAACGATCATTCACCTTGATGTTGCACACTTAGTGGACGCATGAAACCGTTGAGTCGCTGGGTGTCAGCTTTTTTCAATCATATGATCTGCCGTGTCTAATTTCTGACTCTGTTGATTCAAAGCGTGCTTATATTTGAAAAGTATGATTCATTCACCTAAATCTCCCTTCACCCAGGTTTCAGAACCAAGAAATTTCAATTTCGGCTAGAATTTCTGCGCCCCAAATTTTAGAAATCGTTTCAAATGAGAGAATTTTTACTGTGTATGCAGAGGCCTAGGAAAGCAGCAACTAATGTTGAAAGTATTTATCCAAGATGACCAGGGATTCTGGGGTCATCATTATAAATGGTTGCATTACCCTTTAGCACATAAGGTGTTACATTTGTGTAACTTGAGTTCACCCAATGAACAGATTGAATATCTGTAGTGATTCTTAATATTTTTAAATTTTTTTCACGGCTATAAATATATAGTCTTGGAAATACTGCTATGAGTACACTCTTTATGAACAATTACAGTCACTTACAGGGGTCCAGGATTTTAAGAACTTGTTATTCAATGAGGAAAACTGGTTCTTTAAATTCAGGACCCTTGTATAAAAACTAAGTGATTTTTAGTGTTTATGTTAATACCTGGATGTGTGCTTAGAAAATGTTTAAGCAGACTTGCCAAATGTAATCAGATGAAGTGACCCAGAATTCTGTCATCATGTTTGGGCGTAAATAGAAATGGCTCTGTATACTTGAAAGTATGCTGCTATAACAAGTCTGCCAGTCGTTTGTGCTTAAAGCAGCACAAACAGTCATGAGTGGCAATCAGCAGTTTATCGATTACTTTGACACATGAAAAAGCTCTGTGACCAATTCTCCAGTCTCATTTTCCTTTGTAGATTTCTTCCGTGGTCCGGTTGTGGAGAATATCCGACTGGCTGGTCTAGAGCACGTTCTTACATTCACAGCCATAGATGGGAAAGTCTTACTTCGCAGCTACAGGTGAATATTCAACACCTAAAACGTTTCTTTGTCACATCTTGGCCTTGCATCAGTCAAAGTAGAATTTCTGACGTTTTCCAAAAAATTAGTTCTTTTCAGTTCACAAGCATGGACTTCTGCAGCCAAAGCTTAATCGCAGGCATTAATCAATGGAAATGCAGTGTTACTTTCAATGTTTTTACTTATTAAACTAATACACATAATCACCTCCTGAAGTACTGCAGCGTCCTCTATGATTTTGCAGTATTTACCCACAATGCTTTGCTTCCATGGGGCATTTGTCTCACAGTTGAACACTGTTGCCCTGCTAATAAATATTTTAGAATGTCTTCGAATTTGTCATTTTGATGTAAATAAAGTTTTTCTGTTGCATAGTGAGTTGCGCTGCAGACATACAAATTTTGAAAAGCTGAATGAGGTGCAAAAAATGTTCTTCACTTGCCCGACTTGGCTTTAAAGTGCATTTTGAAAACCAGTTGGTATTTTCATCTGAGAGATGGCCCTACAAATTGCGAGTTAATTTTGCTAATTGTTATCTCAACTCTCACGTTCTCATACAACTTTAGGCACCAGCTATTTTGAAATTGGCACGAATGGCGAAAACGGTAGCAGTCAGTTTAAGTCGAGCAGTTGTGATATCCACAAAGAGGTCATTTTTACCTGCACTTAAGTTTGTCACCTCCCGTATCATTTTTAAAGCAGGAATGAGTGTTAACATGTTCTCTCTCTGCAATTTATTCATTAATGCAACCATTCCTTGTACATAGTTTTGTGGTTTGGCAACCACAGCAAAATGACTATTACTCATTCATGTTACTTGTTTTCACTGCTAGCCAAATTGCTTTGGTTTTAGCCTCTATGTGACAAAAGCCATAAGTTTCACCTAATTTTATTCACCTCTGTCAGTTCATTCAAGTAGTTGTTCAATCCTTACTTTTGTCAGACTACAGATGAAGAAGTCAGGCAGTAGGACACCTCGCATTGAACTAGAAGAGATGGGACCGTCGCTGGATCTCAGTGTACGCAGGACACGGATGGCATCTGATGATCTATATAAACGAGCGTGCAAAGTTCCTAAAGCAGCCAAGGTGTGTATCAGAAATAAATTATTGCGGGAGACTGCAATAGAATACGGGTATAATTCTTATTTCTTAATTATAGTTTATTAAGCACCCATAAACAACTACTGTGTACTTCAATAAGTAAGCACAGCCTTTATGGGTCTTCCCGTGGCAATGTCTAATGAGAGACAGAGTTCGGGACCATTACACTGTGCATATTGTCTTGTTATGTGATGTTTATACGAAGCCTGTAATATTGACTATTTGTGCTCTCCTCACTGCCATGAGCCTGGGTCATCTTACATCAACTGGTGCCCGAAGCGCGATCAGTCTGCCGCCAGAGCAAATGTCTATCAAGGCTATTAAAAATAAATAGAACGTCATACTTCACAAAACTTATCTCAGGGGAAATTTGTTGCCCAGATACTGATTTCAAGTATCCAATTCATGTAGTTGTAGTGTTTTTACTCTTTAAAATTATCAAAAAAAAGGGTCAGAAGTGTCAGTTTTTGATTTTCTCAGATTTTTTTGCTTTACTGAACATGGATTTAATATTTGACATAATTAGACATAAAAATTCATTTATCCAACAATACGTTCACATTAGGTTGACTAATAACCTATAAGTAATCTGGTTTCTGTAAACTTTTTTCCGAATCCAGTGATTGTACTGGTTTAATTTTGAAAAGAACCTTACGTGCTTCTATTTATTGTAGATTGGTAAAAAGAAGAACATATCTATGGATGCGTTTGGCACAAAACACGGGAGAATACATATGCAGAAACAAGATCTTGGTAAACTACAAACTAGAAAGATGAAGGGACTGAAAAGACTGAACAAAAAAGCTGGTGAAATTGGCAACAAGACCAACAAGCAGCCACAAGCTGAGACTGAATAGACGTCCAACCTTTGGATGAAACCATAACATTTTAGCGGTTGGCTTTACATCTCCTGAAATTAGTGATATATGGATGTAATCCATGTACTTGTTACGATTCGCAAATGGTGGTGGATTGACAGCTTTTATGTTTGACTGACACCTGTCTGATAAATGTAACATTACTGCGCAGTAAGTTTGACTCTGAGTGAATTCGGTGTTATAAAATGTAAGTTGTAACGAAAACGACTTACCATCAATGAATGCTGTTCTTGAAAACAATACGACAAATAAAACATTAAAAACTTGGATTTTGATTTTATGTACTCATTAATTACCGAGACACTAAATCTAATCTTTTGTTGCACAATCTTGTCTTTTTATCTTAGCAGTAAATATTTTAAGTGGAGATAATCCTTCAAAACATTTGGCAGGGGCAGTTTCTCAGTAAGGCAACATATTGTTATTCCCCTAGATTTTTTTAGTAAGATCTGACGGATCTTCAAGGAGCAAGAGTCTTTTAAACTCCTTGGAATTTTTGAAAGATTCGCCAACCAATGAAATGTCTCTTCATCGTCGACCTTTCGCGTACCTCTCATCTCGGTAGGGTGACTCAAATATCGGACACTGACGGGTACCTGTGCTCCTGCGGCTGTAAGTTGCTCAACAATGTCTCTGTTTGCACCTTGGTCTATGGCTAGAGTTATAGGACACATTGAAGATGAATTGAGTTGGTGAGTTGGATCAGCACCATGTTGCAACAACACCGTCATCGCTTGTTTGGCCCCAGAATTGGTGGCGAGACAGAGTGGGCTGGCACCATCCATTTGTACAACGTCAAGCTTGGCTCTGTAGCGAATCAACAAACGAACTATTTTGTGGTGCCCATGAATGGAAGCCACATGAAGAGGGGTGATGCCATGGTGATCTGATTGGTTGACGTTGCATGTTTTTGATGCGAGAATCGTCTCCACGATATCGTAGTTTCCTGAATCGACCGCGTGCCACAAAGCTGTACAGCCAAGTTCATCTTGCAGTGAGAGATTGGCTCCTCCCTTTACGAGTGCTTTAACAATTTCGAGATCACCGCAGCATATTGCGCGAAACAGATTGCTTTTATCCAGACACGCTAGTGATTGTTGATGACTGAAAGGTCTCAGCGCACTACCAACTTTATTAACATCACAATGCTTGTGTACCAGATATTTGACTATGTTTGTCCTACGTTCATCAACAGCCAGTTGAAGAAGGGTTCTATTGTCATTGAAAACATGATCAACAGTGACATTGTGGAGATCAAGACACTTGTCTAGAGCTGTGGTGTCTTCATTTAAGATGGCCGCAGTCAGCTCTGTCTCCATCCTCCAAGACATGTCTCTCTTTAGAATATTTTGATCCAGTATGCAAGCAGCTTCTGTTGAGCGTAAAATTTCATCTGAAACACATAAATCTCATGTTATAGCAATACCGTTTCTTATGTTGGCACCCCCAGGTAGGAGGTAATTTCAGCCATGTCAGAATTATCTTTGAAAGGGTTCACTTAAGTGATTACAAACCTACATTTCGTCGAAGAAATGAACGTTTGAGTTAGACCACTTATTGCTATAAAATTGGTTTCAAGGAGTTCTTTTTTCAAATGACGATTGATTTCTAGGTTTTCAAAGAAATGACAGTTCATTTTTTGTGGAGATCATGATCGGCCCATAAAATGACACGCTGTGACAGGCCAATTGTACAGCCTGGTCATATAGTCCTGAAATCACCTACAGTTTGACTAAGGAAAAACTGAGACCAAATTAAAGACTAAGCTCAGTAAATGGAGACCAGCCTAAATAAAAATTGGCTTTTGTGATGGGAGGTGTGTTTTGTAGTCGCTTTAATGGGTTATTTTCTCTGATGAAAGGATCCAAATTTTTTAATAGGGCAGTCCAGCCAAAATTTCATTGTCCAGGTTTTAGGGTGAAAAAGTATCTATGGTCAAATCATAGACTATCTAATAGTATGCAGACCCTAATACCCGGCCAGACAAGTAGACCCGTAGCACGCCTAGTCACATTATATGCACCCACGCTGTGGGATGAGTATCCTGATTTCACTGATCGGCAAGTCAGGATACAACTGTGTCCTTATCAGTTTGAAAGCAATAGCAAGAAGAGAAAGTTGGCAAACCACTGTTTTACATAGCCTATCTCCCTCACTGTCTTGGTTCATCGTAACTCAAGTAATTCAGCAATTATACTGTAAACAGTGCGCCTGATGCTAACCGATATTTAAAAATACCATTTCCAAATGATGGTCAACAAATGTGAGGAGGATGTGTTTTGTATGAAATGCTATCACCAAAAAACTTTGAACGGACCGTAAAGGTTGACTTTCAGAGAAATTCGACTTCAACTTTCACTGGTGTTTCCTTTTTGTGACTGCAAGCTCTGATCAGCTTACTACCACAGCATTTTTTACCGGCAACGTCAATAGGCTTGTTTGCCAAGTTTAATCGAACGTGGTACTAGATTAGATGGTGATGTTGGAAATTTCTTGGTTTTAAGTCTATCCAGGGAATGGTACGTAGACTGTATCCTGAGCTAGCTGGTGCTCTGGCAAGGACTTGCGAAGCTTGATGTGTCGTACAGAGTAGGCCTGGAGTTAACCTTGGTGCAAAGCTGTATACCAAATATGATGATGATAGTCTTGATAGGCTTCATACATCTAGCTGCATTATAGGCAATGACCATCGCCTCTGTTGGCTCGAACCAGAGCGCCTATAACCTCTACATCGCCTCTGATTCGGGCCAACAGAGGCGATGGTCATTGCCTAGCTGCATAATTATATGGCTGGCTAGTCTGCGGTGCACTGCCACTGCATGGGCAATACAATGAGGTTTTGTAGCCAAGTGGATCACCTGAATTCACTGAGTCCACCAGCCATAAGAATACTGAGGAGATACGATCACCGGAACTCCGCCCCCATGTATGACTTTATAACCAGGGACGCGTTGCCNCGGGCCAACAGAGGCGATGGTCATTGCCTAGCTGCATTATAGTCTGTATATGGCTGGCTAGTCTGCGGTGCACTGCCACTGCATGGGCAATACAATGAGGTTTTGTAGCCAAGTGGATCACCTGAATTCACTGAGTCCACCAGCCACAAGAATACTGAGGAGATACGATCACCGGAACTCCGCCCCCATGTATGACTTTATAACCAGGGACGCGTTGCTAGACTGTAATGGCTACTGATGCCCATGCATCCATACCTGTGAGTGGTGACCGCAGGCATTGCCCTGTTGGGTATTATACGAGCAAGCAGGCAACCGCAGAAGTGTCTGAGAGTTGTCACAAATGCTTTATACTCAAGTTCGGCGTGTCGTTGCCTCTCGACATCTGATAATCAGTGTGTTATGCAACAAATTCTGTCAGCTGTTGTTAGGCGAGTTTTACCGCGTTTATCCACAGGTGGAGCTAGTTGCAATATGGCGTCTTCCATGGCGATTGTTTGGATTGGTCTTTCCGTAGTTTTCCTGAACATTCTGTCTAAATATTTGAATCTTCTTGCCTTTTTTGTAAGTTTTTGATAAAATCCAGCCTGCTTTCAAGCAGTAGAGATGTTTAAAGTAGTATGTCATGCTTGGCCGCCGTCGTATGGTGCTTCCTCAATTCAGTTGTTGTGAACGGGACAGCGGGTGTGTTATGAGATAAGTGATGCCTTGAAAACCTTTTTGATGTTATCTCTTAGTTGTGTAACATGATGTAGCCATCCCACTATCCTTACGGATATTGTACAGCATAGCCAGTCAGCTAGCTGTATGAAGTATGTGCATGGTCAAAATATTTATTACGCAGCTTTGTACCAAGGCTTATATGACAGCAATGCTTTTTAAAAAGTTTTGCACAACTGTGGGTGGGGTACATGGAGTTTGAATTTACATTGGTGATATTTTGGGTGTGTTTAAATTAATGCATTTCGCCCTGTTTGGCTAAAAGTAAAAACCCAAAGGCCAAAACCAATTTGCCATTACCTTCTTGAAATCTGCAGTCTCCATAGTCCATATCGCCCGGCCCTTACAACACGATGGGACTCCGGCTGTTTTATTTACTTAAATTTTATAAAAACTAGAACATCCCAATCATCATGCAACTGCCAAGAAAACATCTTCATGGTTTATTGGGGTTGATCTGTTAATTGTGCTTGAACTTGGAATTCAGCTTAATATCATTAGGCGGCATATACGTGAATTGGGAATACGCGGCTAGGAAACTTTGCAAATTTGAGTTCACACAAATAATCTCCTTCATGTTAAAAAAATTTGCACTGCACTAAAGCAAATCTCACATAAACATTAAAAAAATGCAAATTTTAATGAATGGTTGGAGGGCCAAATCGCTTTTGCTGAATAATTTCTCTAATCCCGATAAGATCCTGATGCCTCGATCACTGGGCTATGCTGTGAAAAATAAAAGATATGTTATAGCTGTTTGGACGTAAATCAATAGCAATTCTTAATTCCTTGTCAAATGCTGATGATGTTTTTGAATTGATCACTAAAATTGCCCAACTAGAACCGAAGTTAAGAGAATCTATTCTGTGCAAACAACTTACAGTTTACGTGACACTTAGAAGCATTGTAGAGTAAATGGCTTGCTTGTTGTCATATCAAACAGAAGACTGCACTCAGCAGTTATTGTTGTACATAATAATAACAGTTTAGTATTCTTATTTATTATTGTGTATTCATGGCCTAAATCCCAGATATATATACTAACTGCGGTTTCCAGGCTGAATTTAATATTATAATGTATTTTTGAAAATTTGTAACTGTTAACAAAGGAGCCAGATATTATCAAACATTCAGTTCACAACCAGCTTAAGTTTTGTAAAGTCATTGAACGGGAGAACGCCTTTATGTTTCTTTCTACTATTGGCGAGTAACCACTTATTTCCTGTATTCTGTGACACAAGTTCAGGTAAAGGAGGAAGTGGGTGTAGGGCAAATAATAAGAAATTTTTTTATAATGAACGAAAATTTTCGCCTGATTACTTTAGTGATACATATTTAATTCCAAATTTATGCATACATGATCTTGAAGTTAAGCAAAATTCCAAGTTCACGCATAGCAGGCAAGCGATAAAGTTGCAAATGAAAATTGCACTTATATACGTTACCTAGCTGTGATTTCAGCTGGTAATGAAAATGGAATCCTATCTATCACACAATAAGGATATAATACCGATTTTATTATGTACTGGAGTTAGAGACCCAATTCAATTTTTGTGTTTTAGCCAAATAAACAGCTTTAACTGTCTCAAACTTTTTTTTATCTTACTTGGAAGTTGTACATAGAGTTTTGGGCCATGGCTTTGAAACCACCAACACTATCACTTTTAAATGATATTAAAAGTTGTGACACATAAATCTCGCTACTTTATGCTAAATTGTTCTAGTGAATATCATCGTCTAAACTTGCCTTCCATCGCTGTTACCACTTACCAATTTGAAGTTGCCCTCAAAATTCATGTTTTTAGTCAATTAAATTAAGGAATTTCCTGGAGTTTGAAAGAATTGACGTACCAGCTTAGCTCTACAAGCATGTATTTTTGACACTGTGGCCAATTTATGCGTTGAGGCGTGGTCTCGGGAATAACGAAGTACCAGTTCTTCTCATCTGTGTAAGGAACAAGTGAGGAGACCAGTTTAATAGCCATAATTGGTTTCAGTCGTATGTTCGCTTTTTGTATGGAATGCAGTTTTACGTTAAAGCCACCAATTCAGTTGTCCCATGGCTATATTTCAGGTTGTCAAAGTTTTCTATGGTCCAACAAAAGATGAAGTTTCGACACGCCTGAACTTCAACCAATCTAGGGAAGACCTGTCAAAGATAAATATGGTGGATGAATTTGCGAAGTATGCCAGAACAAAGCGGACACTCAACAAACTGCAAGATGATCTCAAAGCGTTTGGTATGTAAATTTATTAGTCACTTCCAGTAATCCCGCATTTTGAGAACCAGTTTTCTTTCCTGAATAATTGGCATGGAATTGGTTCTCAAAATCTGGGACCCCTGTAACTGACTGTTACGTAATACCAGTTCAGTAAGCACAAGCAAAGGAGTAAGTTACCACAGGCACATACTGATCAATACATCGCTAAAATGATATATGATCATTTTTGGTCTGTATTTGACTCAAAGATAATATGTATTAGTTCTTCATGTGTCATTGCAATTATAATGTATCACATATTGCGAACAGAGCACTCTGCCAGAAATGCCCTTTTTGATTTTTTAAAATTTTATAATATATGTTATGGTACTCACAGAACTTTAAAATGATAAAGCATTTTTGATATTACTTATTGTTATGAAAGAATGAGAAAATAATTTTCACTTGTCCGTGAATTGGTGTCAGAGATGTTACCGCATCTGTCTTTTTCATTTCCCAATAGGCCAGTAGTCAATGGGGTGAGCATCTTTACGGCTCCTGAGTTTGATGATGACCTTGAGATTCGATTGACCTTGAGTTTGGAGACTCGTACTTGCGTTTACCTCATTACTTACTTTCTAGTTACTCACACCTTGTTCTGTGTTCAATGTTGGAGTTTGGATGAAGTCTTGCAAACTCTTCCCAGACATCAATAAAACTACTGCATGTTTTTCAGTGGTAACCAAAAGCTTAGTACGTGGAAGTTAAAACTTGTTAGGTGATTGTTTGGCTCATGTTATGAAGAAAAGTGTACTAGGAGGGACTAATCATGGACTTTTTCATGTATAAAAAGTAATCACAGGTGGTCTGGTACACTTTGTACAAGGCTTGGAATTTTTCATTTCTAAGATTCTAAGAGGATTTCCTCTTTTTGGTTTCGATTTCCTCTTATTTGATTTACAGTTTCCTCTTTTTCATCTCTCTATTATCATTATTTTGACTTTATTCATACAAAACCGTGTATTTCAGTTAAACTTTACAAACTAAAAACTTTTCTATCACGCATGCCTATTTATTTGTGGAACCCGTACATCACATGAAAAATTTTCCTCTTTTTTTCATTGGTCATTCCAAGCCCTGTTTGTACCACTGTCAGACGTGTAGTGCACGTTGTAGCAGACGTGCGCAGTCTGCTCAGGTGGGCCCATTGCACTGACACCTGAAACCATTTTTATTATTTATTAATTTATAGTTAAAACCGAGCTGAGGAGCTAGAGACCTGACTCAAGGGTCTTGCAGTGTTCCTTAGTGGTACTCAAACCCACGACTGCGAGTTAGGGAAGTGACAGACTTGTTCCACTAGACCACAATGTCCCCTCCTCTTTGACATGTATGTTGATCACGACATTTTATCGTTGGGCACGTTTTGTCTGTCAGAGTTTGCTACAGTAACTGGTATTTAAAGACATTAATAATCTGAACTTGAAACTTCTTGTTCCAGGGAAAGAGAGAGCTTCCGTACGAATGAAAGTCAATGTGGCCATTCAGTTTATTTATTACATATTTTATGTAAGTGCTAACAAGTACTGTGCTTTTATAGTGCTTTTTGTATTTTTGCCTTTGATAATTTTATTGGATTGAATAGGTATTTTCCAATAAAGCACTTTAATAGTGTATAATTATTTAATTAATTAATTTTAATTTTCAAGCAACAAAGCTTTATTGCTAGGTGACGACAGAGTATTTGGTGGATAAATGTCAAGCACCTACCCAGTTCACCTGTGATTTAGACATACTTAAGGCAGCGGCCTATCACAGCATCTGTTTAAATTCTTTGCGATGGTCATGCCATCAAATTACCAAACACCATTCTGTGGTTATTTACTGAACTGATTCACACAAAAAAGGCGTACATCAAAAAATGTCTGTGAGTAAAAACTAATTACATTTTGTGTATCTGGACTATTCCTTTTTTGTACACCAACATTGGGTTCAGCAAAATTCGCTTTTGTGTTCATTATGTCAGTTGTTTACTGACCGGTATGTTGCAAATCACTTTTGTTGTTGCCCTTTAAACTACTGCATAATCTGTAAACTTTCCAGGATAAATCTTGTATTTTTATGGTAATAGTCACTTGCAAGGGTCCCGCAGCTTGAGAACCAGTTTTGTCTATTGAATAAGTGACATAACACTGGTTCTCAAAATGTGGGACCCTGCTCTAAGTGAATGTTGTGGCATTTTCTTTTACAGATTTTTGGCCGTTGATTTTTAATGTTGTTGTAAAGGATTTCAAGTGCATCATTTTCTCTTATTTAACACACGCACTATGGAGGACAGGTGAAATTTGTTTTGTCAAATTTCTGTTTGAAAGTAAAACTAAAGAAAGATTTATTATGTTTAGCAAGATTTGTGATATACCGGTATAACAATCATAAAACTGCACTTGTTGATTATTTGATTACCGGTAATTGTAATTATGCACTGTAATTGTTAACACATTTAGCTCACATTGTAGAAAAAAATGGAATGTTGTTGTATAATTTTTTACAAAACTTAAGGACTTTTTATTATTGATAACATAGCCAGTCAAATAACATGCTATCAAATAACACTGTGTTTGAAATTTTAAAAAATCACAGCTTTGCCTGTTATTTCAATCTCAGTGAAATTATGCGACAAATAGGTCGTGTAATTGAACTGTGTTTCATTGGCATTGGCACTTTCCTTTCAGTTAAAGAATTACAATATCCACCCTTTGACAAATTACTGTTATTTTTATGCGAATTTGTGCAGGAATCCTGTCTTCCATTGCTTCCTATATTCATGAGTAACATCAAAAAGAATAAGTCAAAACCATGTACAAGTCACTCTGTCCACTGTCGGCAGTCTGAGTAGCTTCTGAAACATTGTATTACTTCCCTTTTCAGCTTGCTGTCTTGGTCTACATCATGTGGTCATTTCGTGACGTTGCCTTGATCAAACTTCCTAAAGAGTGGCTATGGCCTTTCATTTGGCCAGTCAGTTTCCCATGTGGAGTGGCAGGTAACTATGGTGATTTAGTCTGCACACGTGCCTTCTTAGAAAAGTCATGCGCAGTGGATTGTGGGATATCGTTCAATCTGCAGCTGATGAAACACAAAAATTTACGATCAACTCGGTGAAAATGAAGGGTATCCCACAAATGTGTACACATCAGTTTCCATCATTCTATAACACAGTGTTTTGGACCTATTTCTTCTGGTATCCTTGGTGTTGTGTCGTTAATCTCTCCTATCTTGGGGTGATGCTCAGGCAGCAAAAAGTGGATAATTTATAGTTAAAATTTGTTCAATGATGGTAACTTCATTGGAAGTGAACGCTGCTTTACACACTTGTGCACACCACATTCCCTCCCTTTCACGCACTTGAGTTGGGACTGAGCGTAAAGAAGCAAATGGAAATGAGTGCAATACTCATAGTCTACTAAATGAACTTGGCAATCCAACTTGAGCCTCACAATTAGCTAGTCTACAGTCCAAACCACAGTGCTAACTATCAATATTGTTATCCTGTGACGTGTGGTTTCTGTAGGTGTAGGTCTTGATTATGTAGTGGCGACTGCAATTTTATGTAAACGTGCTGCCTCTTCTCTGTCAGATTAAACAGAATGTGAAAACGACATCCCATGTCTAACTGGTCATTATGAAAATATACAGTAATCATGAATAGTTTTTACCTGTCGCTGTTCATGTAATTGAATGTTTTGGTTACAGGTGGTGTTGGCGTGGCATTCTGGCTGTTTGTTTCAAATCAAGTGTCCAGGAATATCACCTCATCATTTTTTGCCTGATACGTCATCAGAGATCCTTTATTCAAAATGGTGCTTCAAAGCAAAGCAGTTGTGCTAAAGTAGGCCTTGTCTCATATTGTTTTATTAGAGACTGTGCGCGCTTTCAGAGGACCAGAAATCTTCAGCTTCAAACTAGAAATAAAACAAGTGTCACGGTGACAAGATTTCACTTGCCAGATGTAGATCCTATGTGCTCACATTTCTGATGTCACTGAAGCTATAAGGCTAAAATGTAGTCGTTCACTTAAAGCCTGTATTCAATGGTAATTCTTACATTTAGTTCCTACAATATGTTGAAAGCATCATTTTGACCACACTGAAGTGTCATTAATTGACAAACCTAATTAAGAGGCTTATTACCTAATCTCGACTATGTCATTTCGAGACATATGTTAACGAGGCATGTATATTTTTGTGTGGAAATGAGTTGTCTTTTGACTGATTTTGAACTCGGACAGTTTTGCACCACTTGAGAGAGTAGTGTAGTGCATTTGCCTATTGCCAACATAATGTAACTTTTAGTGGGTTACCGGGTTTAGTCAGGAAAACATAGGTCTGCGTTTATTACCACTGATTAACGAAATTTGGTGTTTTTGTGTTGTTAGTTTACTTCAGGTTTGTTTATGGAACTCTTTGTTTTTGACCCTTCATATATTACCGGTACATCATCCAAACTTTGTCACTTTTTAACCGGTCCATGGTTATTATCACATTTCATGACTGCCTAACCCCCACTCCTATCAGTACACCCGATTCACGCAGTCGCCATTTTATTAGTGAGCCTCTTTTTAGGTTAAAAAACATGCATTTGGGACTTAATTAAACGAGGCTCACGAAAAAATCACGCATTTCAGTGTGATTAAGCGCGGAATGCATTGTTTTTAAAACCTAAAAAGAGGCTCACTTTTATAATGACGACTGCGTGAATAAGGTGTATACACTCACTCACTAAGTATGTCGTCACAGGTGCACCGTTTTCTCCCCATAATTGGTCCTAAATTCATTACTCCCACATACCTGTTCAATTTTCTGTTTTGGTGTTAGAAACAACACACAATGGTGACAACTTTGTCGCAAACGGGTAAATTAATGTACTCTGAAATGGCCAGGCAGTTGCAGAATTGGGCGTAATTATATTCTAGGTCAAAGAATCCTTACTACACATTGTTTTTTTAACACACATTTTATACTCTGTTCTCATTATTTGTGTGTTTCAACTTTACGTGTCCGTCAGCAACTCTCATCTTTTCCAAACCCTTCTTCCTTCAGTGGTGATGGAATGGTTGCTTAAGTGTAGAGTGACAAGATCAAGGTAAAAATTACCAACTGCAAACTACCATAAATCAAGTTGTCAAACTAGACACTTAATCAATTAAGGAAAATTGCTTTAATGGGTCACATTAGGAATGTCGGTTGCTACATTAAAAACCTGTTTATCACTCTTCAGGGAAAGTGCTGTCTGTGGCTTTTAGTAAAAATTCCAAGCATCGTGGAAAGTGCCTGGTAAGATGTTAATTGGTTAATTGATAAAACCTGTCTCACGAAATATAGTTTCCTGTGTAATCCATTCTCGTGATACAATTACAACAGTATCCATGTTTTGCGTGCTTGCATTATATGTGGCAGTAGTTATCTCGCTTTTTCAATCGAGATGGCTGGTTTGAATAAAAGCAATCTTTTGTATTTTTACATAGCATTTGAAGTAAGAGCATTGTGAATGTTTTCTTCCGGATGAGTGTCGATTTCTTACAGTTGTTGCAGTGGCAACTTGCTTCCTTCGACTGCATATAAATTATGTTATTCGCATAGAAGTGTGTAATAGCTGTCATTCCTGACATTACAGTCTGAAGCCATTATTGCAAATTAGTTTATGGAGTACACTTCAGATAGTCCTTCGTAGCATAAAACCGTTGGATTTGGCATTGCTTTTTATGTGTACCAAGTGATTTGCCAGTTTAGTCATGAATTTCTCAGTTGATTCGCCCCCTCTATTCTGTCTGTTCAATTAAATTGTCGCTCTTACTTCAGACCATGTGAACTTACTTCCATGCATAAATCGTCACACTGTCTGGTTTCTGGTCAACGTATTCAGGCAGAATTTTTTTTTTGTAGGCGATGTGTCTTTATTGATTCTTTTATATGGGATTCGAAGAGTTTGTTCAGTTCTCACAAATTGCCTCGCAGTACATTGGCGAGTTAATAATTAAGTAAGCTTTCTGTAAGGACAAATGAAATATGTGACGTATTTTTGTTGTATGAAAATAAAAAAACAACTTTACATTTATTGAGTGTTTGTGTTAACTCACGTCAGCAGCTGGCATCTTGCTTACTTGTTAATCAGACAATTTTGTTTTGTAAGTTAAAAGGTTTTGGATAAAGCGATATCACAAATTCAGGCCATGCAGGATCCGGATTTGATATTCAGAAAACCGTGTTCATAGTTTGTAGCCTTTTAAAATTACAGCCAATTCACATGTGAAATATTTCTAAGTATTGATCTTGTGCGTTCAAGGGTTGTGTGTTCAAAATGAACGCAACAACTGCAGCATGTATTACATAGTATGTTGCTGTAATAATTCCAACCTACGACACAATGGTGATTAGATTAGACGGAGTTGTTGAAATTGCCATTTTTACATGCAACTTCATCAAGAAAGTGAAATTAATTCATCTCTATACATTCAGTTGGGGA
Organism: Phoronis australis; assembly: GCA_002633005.1. NCBI lineage: Eukaryota > Metazoa > Phoronida > Phoronidae > Phoronis > Phoronis australis. Next base: position 249,468 of record NMRA01000543.1, read on the forward strand.
ATGTGGCTAATGCAATCTTGTGGAGTACGTCTGGATTTAGTATAATTGATAAATCAGCGAAAGGATAACTTCAAGTTGTCATTTTCATCTGCCGTGATAGTACGGGAGTATTTCAGGTGCACTGCACATGGTGCAGTCTTAGGCTCTAGATAATTAAGAGTCAAACATCACCATTTCAATTCAATGATGTGTTCGTCATCTTGGCCCCTGTGATTTTACTAACTCTAAAATCAATCGATCTATCAATCCAGATCTTCAAAATTTTCAATCGACACATGATCACTATGTGTGATGTGTCGAGAGTAAATCATTTTTCAAATTCATTTATACCTTGTAGAAGGCTGGCTGTTCCGCAAAGTTGGTAATAAAAACTATTTACAAGAAAAGATTGATAATCGTTATTTATTACTATCTGCGAATGAATAAATGTCCATGGTTTTGTTGTTATATACTATTGTGCTGTTTGTCTAATTTGTATGTTAATAAAAATGAAAAGATCATGTTAAAATTCTATTGTGTAAATTAAAACAATTCACAATGTTCAGCACCAGCATACATGTAAAATGTCTTGATATATTATAAGGTCATTCATGAACACAGGCATAGTTCAGTAACAGTTCATGACACACTCTTTTAACTGTGACGATTCGGTGTCTTTTAGCCGAGTAACTAAAGCGTGGATTTCTATGCACATGCCAGTCAAGTCACTCGTAACAAAACAAAAAGTATTAAGCACATAACTTGTCACAAACAAACAAATTAACGTAACTATCTTAAATTCACGATAATGCAGGTCATGACGCTGTAAACTTAACTCTTACTTATTACGGGTTATTTCACCGTCATAATTTGGACTGCAATATCAAAAGCAAAACTTAACGAATGCACACTCTCTGTTTATATAGTAAACTAATTCACTTTGGCACAGCTGAGAGTATATCTTTAAAACAATGTGATGTGGGTTGAAAATGCCTTTAACTTATTGTTAAATGTGAGGAGAGTGATTAGAATAGAGTCCAAATCAAAACTGCTTTAAGCAGTGAACTGCATTTGAAAATCAAGTCAATGGAGTGGCATTAATAGTTCCTAACTATTTCAAGAAATATAATCTACCCGCCGAAACGCTTGGCAAATCATGATAATTCACACCTTGCATACCCTGATTTACGCGCCTTTGCGCAGCACTTTTTTAGTCAGTGAGAGCTGGTCTCAAAATGAGTGCGGGTAAAGAACAGAACCAACTCTGCAGTAAATGAATACAACTATTCTCCATGAATACGCACTATATTGTACAATTTGACGATTATGAGCTATTGTGAGCTGAGACTTTTATGAAATGAATCTATCTTGAAGTCTCTTCCACAATGGCGATGACTATGAATATGCCAATGGAACAGATGAAACAAATGAATAAGTACAGATCAATGTCTGCAGTAAATGAGGACAGCGATCGTGCAACACTTCTATTCAAACCTAATACTGATGGACGTCTCACCTCCAGCTATTCATTAAACCATGTAACAACTGGTAATGTAAACGCAAAAACAACAGAAGGTTAGTTGAACTAGAACTTAGTGTCATGTCTGAACTTGAACAAGTGGTCACTCAGGTGTCTATAGTACAACCTCTTCGATATCATCGTCAATATCATCCACGGCATTTACTGTAGGCTTGGCATGAAAAGCACTGACATCTTGCCTGGGTCGCCTAGGCAACAACTTTGTTGTCGTCTCCCCAAAGATAGGTGATCCCAATGAGTCGTTATTGTTTGTGCTATTATCACTTGCCCATGGCAGAGACTTCTTGTCCGACACTGGTTTAGCCTTGGTGGAAGAGCTAAAGATATCGTCCTCACCAAATGAACTTTTTGGCTTCGAACTGTCCTCACCAAATAAACTCTCCATGAGATTTGATCGGTTTGATCGAGGATTTCGTTTATTTTTTGACGGACTAGGCTTTGACTGGGTGAGAAATGAAGGATTGTAACCTATGCTATCATCATCATCCTCATCGTCAAAAACGAAATTTTTCTTCTTATTCTTTTTCTCCAAAATCTCATCTTCATGTGAGGGAAGTCCATTGTGTAAGTTCTCCACAGGCTTTGGGAACGTATAAGGCTTGCGTTCAGCCGATGATGGGAAGTCGCCACCCTCTCTCACCGGCTTCTTGGTCAGTGGTGAAATGTCTATGGGGTCACCTTTTGATTTTGACTCATCTATTTGTTTCATCTTCTGTAACAACAGGTCTTTCTTCCGTCTATCCTCTTGGGCCTTGGCATCATTGGCTATCCTGTCTGCCTCTTCACGTGCCCGTCGCTGTCTCTCCTCACGATCTCGCCGCTCTCTTTCTTCTCTGTCTTCCCTCTCTCGTCGCTCCCTCTCCAAGCGATCCTCTCTCTCCCGCCTCTCTCGTTCCTCTCTCTCCCGCCGCTCGCGATCTTCCCTTTCTCGATCCAGCCTCTCACGTTCTTCAACTTCTCTCCTCTGCCTGTCCTCAGCCTCTCGTTTCATTCGCTGTCGCTCATGCCTCAAATCCTCTTCTTCTTCCTCAAACTGCCTACGCCTTCTCTCTTCGTCCTCTCGCCGCAAACGGTCCTCACGATCACGCCTCTCAAGATCCTCGCGTTCCATACGCTCGCGCTCTTCACGGTCTCTTCTTTCCTGTTCTTCACGGTCTCTCCTCTCGTGATCTTTGTCGTACGACTGCTGAACAGAGTCCCAGTCCATTGAAGGAGGTGCTACGTTTTTTCTTTCCTTCTCTTCTTTTTCACGTTTCAAACGTTCCTGGATGGATGAAAAAAAAAATGGTCTCACTAACTTCGGTACAACAACCAGACTATTCAAATACAATTAATATTTCAATGCAACAACTGAACTATTCAAATAGACTGAAAGCGTATAATCTGAAACTGAAAGCTTGATGCAGGAGTCTGTAAGACTGTTAAAAATTGATGAAGTTGAAGTCACATTTTCCTCCAGGCAGTCACTGAACAGCTTGTTCGAAAACTGAACCCAGACCAGACAATTGAAATTAACAACTCAGAACCACGCACTTAGCAAAAATAAAACCTGAATTTATGTGCATTTACGGGAGTTTTATTTCTAAAGTATTTAATAATACAACATTGCAATGTTCTTGATTTAGAACATTGTTTTGGTTATAACATTCCATTGACCACAAGTCCTACGCAAATTACTGAATGCAAACTTCGGTTAAGAGGAATGTTTCACAAACATTCACTGTAACGTGATTTAACCCTAACTTTCTTTGTCTAGAGTAAAATACAAAAAGGTTTTGAATTCATAAGAATGTTATTCTATCTGAAATAAGAGTCCTAAAGATTTTGAGTTGATTCTGCTGTTACGATGTTTACTCTAGTCAAGTGCCCATAGAACCTCACTGAAATAAGCTCTGCAAGAAGACAACAGCTAAACATAAGCAGTGATTTTATTGTTGAGACTTAACGGTTAAAATTTTGACTAGAATGAAATAGCCGCAACACCTTTTTCAAAATTAAGAACTTGTAATGGTCATGCACAGCTTAATAAATCATTAATGCAAAGCAGTCATGGCAGATCCTGTGGTGGCTTAAACAGAATATATTCTGAATGAATTTAAATATAGTTTACATGAACAATAAACAAGGTAAAGATGGGGTTACCTCTCTTTTCCGTTTTTCATCTTCACGACGCTTCTCCTCTAAAACCCTTGCTTTCTCTCGCGGCGAGATCTCCGGTGAACTTTTCTTTTGTTTCTTCGGCTTGTTCGGTGATGGAGTTGGCGAATTGTTTGCAGACAATGGAAGTTTGTGCGGGGGCTTTAGCACACGGTTGCTGTATATATTTTTTATCTCCAGCTCTTTTTCTTTCTCCTGAAATAGGCAAAAACCTGTTACACAACAAGTACGTTATACAGGGTTTTTTTTGTCTCTTTACATGCTATATGCTGACAAGGTGTAGCATTGGAAAAATTAGAAAACCCCCATTTTTAGAAAGTTATCAAGAGGAAACCATACCCTATAAGGGAGTAAGTACCATTCAAGGGGACCTAATTGTGAGTTTCTTAAAAATGTCACCCATCGTTGATTTTTTTTGAAGACATAATCCTACAAAATGCTTATTAATGAATAAAACTTGGTTGAACAGCACTTATCTAAGAGGCATGTAATAAACGCACCCTCCGTTAGAATACCCCCCTTGGGTTTCAATAACCTGTCACTGGATACATTCCCATAATGACAATTTATTTTATTACGAAAAATTGTACGCAAAAGTGTTCTTATAGTGCAGCAAATTTCCTGAAGCCCATCTTATCAAAGGTTATAGCAATGTATCTTAGACTTGACTGTCACATACTTCATTAATGAACGAGGAATATCTCGATGATTATCAAGGGTGAACTTGGACAACTAGGGGTTAAATTTAATTGTAATTTATGATTCTACAACTGAAAAAAGCAATAACAGGTTCCAAATCCATGACAATCTCAGCAACGACAGGGCTCGCCACCTTTAATGAAGCAATACCTCATTTAAAGAAAGCACAACAAACAGTAACCTGCATTCATGCGGTGGTCAAATGCAATTATATGTGTTAAACATCTCAGTTTTTAAGAAAAATTTGACTTCATCACAAACATGTTCGTGGGTTACTTATTCAGATTTCATGATCAATTATTAAGCCAAAAAACATAGTTGGTTCCGATCTGTGGTTGTTTCGTTTTATGCAGCACGCAGTACTTTTTTGTTGTTGATTTTTTCAAAAAACAAAATCTGCGTAATATCACCCTAAGAGTTGCAACAATGGCTTTTTTGTTTTTAAAAAAATTCACTCTGTACGATTTAAAGTGGTGCGATGTTTTTCTTTTATATAAACTTGCTTCATATCAGCTCAAGTAGTGTGAAGACACTGCTAAACCGGATATCAGTTTTTAAGTAGTCATGTTCAAGTTAAGAAATGATGCAGGCACAGACCAGAACCTATTGCTTGTTTTTCACCTGAAGGGAACATTTTGAACATTTTCAACAATGTAACTGGCTTTTGAAAAAGGGCACTCTGGAAATTGTGGTCATTATTTTTGCGCACAAATTATTGAGAGGAGTGATCCTCGTTACTCTTTTCCAGTTGAAGGCATAAATACTGTCAGTAAGCAAAATATTGTATTTTCCACATTTCACTGTTGGGGTCCATACAGTCATTTGTTTTTCTAGTAAAAATTTTTGTTTTACGAATGGAAAAACATTTCCTCGCGAATAAGACGCTGCTGTTGAGTCAGGCAGAAATTTATGGTCGGCTTCATGTGGGGGAAACAAACTTAATTTTACTTTCTGTAAAATCTATGATAAATGACATTACATCAAGCACTGGCCGTGGCTTGACGTTACCATTTTTCACTGATGATGTATATCTAAAAATGCATTAACACAATGCAACCTAACTCCATTATCTTACATCAGTCATACCTTAATTTGTCCCATGGCTTTCTGTAGCTCGTCTTTGAGCTCAGCATTCTCTTTCTGCAATTCTCGCAGCTTTCCTATTTCCGTAGCTAGCTCCCTGCGGTGGTTCTTCTGAAGATTTTCCACGTGACGAGATAACTCCTGTGGGAAGATAATGAAATCATTATCATGGCAACCAGGTCATGGTAAAAAATTACACAACATGAGTGGAACGCATTATAAATTAATTTTGCTCTATGGTTATAAAATATTGATAGAAACTGGCTATTATTCTGACCAAAAATTCATTAAGACTTACATCTTGAAAGTGTAAGGTCACGAAGTTTAATTAGATTTTAGGAGCAATTGACTGTGATAAAAAACCAACTGTTACGACGAGTTAAAAAGTTTGTAGCAAGCGTTACTGGAATCTTATAATCTATCCATGTGTCCATATAATTGCCATATAGCTGTTTGATTTTGAAGTCAGCAAGGATCAGAGACATGTTAACATTTGCCAAAACACAATAATTTGTCACAAGGCGTGCCAAGATAGTTCTTAAGTTATCAACTAATATTGCTTGTCAGGTCAGGTGAATGTTTAGCCTATAAGCTATACCAACACCTCCAATGTTATTGTAAACACTGGCCATAGCTTAATCCCCAGAGACATGTGTGGCCACTTAAAATCCATACTTAAATCAATAGGGAGGCCATATGATTTCAGCTATCAATATTTCACAACTTGTTCACCAGGGAAACTCCGATTTCATCATACACAAACTACAGTTCTAATAGAGTATGAGGCATTGTGTCAATGTGGCCATTGCATAACATTTTGAACCAAATATAAAAGGTACATATTTGAAAATTTGTGATTTCCTTTCATTTTGACATGCATCTCAAGATTGCAGAAACTAAAGGGACAGCTGAAATGCATTCCACATAAAAGCCAAATTTAGCGATACATAAAATTCTAAAAGTGGATGAGCTATTACTGTAACAGATTTTATCTTGTATTTGTAACCGTCCCAGCATTTGCAGAAGCCAACATGTGGAGAATTACAACACAGGAACTCCATGTGACAACTAGTCATTTTACAGTAAGTGTGTGACCTTACCATATTGAAAATGTGACGAATGACATTGAAGAGTTTGATAAAAAGAGAAACAGAACCCGAATGGAGCCTTGATTAGTTATTATAAGCACAAAATAGTGGATTTAAACCGGTAATAGGATACTCATGACCTTCTACTTGTCAAAATGTTGACAAACCTATAACACTTCAAATTCAAGAAACATGTAGTTCAAATACAACCCAAGTACCTCTAATTTGTAGTGGGGGCCTGGTTATTGTCTATTACCACAAACTGAGATTAACTTCCAGCACAGTCAAATGACTATAAACCTTCACAATTTCTGAAACTTTGATTTAAAACTCAACATTGGTATATCAAAAATACAAAAAAACAACAATCAACAAAAAAGAAAAATGTTAAAATTGTGTATCTTACATTACACTTCTGGTCCTTTTCTTCGAGAACTGACTCCGTCTTGGACAACTTTCTAGTCAAGTCCTCACGCTCAGCGAGTTTCTTGTCCGACGCAATTGTCCTCAGTTTCTGTAGCTCCTTGGTCGTCTTAGCGAACTCGTCTTCAACATCCTTCTTCCGTCGTTCGCTCTTCTGCAGCTTTTCTTTATACTTTCTGATCTGCTCTTTCAACGTCCGCACCTCTTCCCCATGCTGCTGAATAAGTCTCGGAAGTTCACTATCCTGACCCTCAAACTTCTCTAGCGCCCTCTCCTGGCGATGCTGCGTTCGTTTGAGGTATTTGTTCTCCAGTTTTAAGTCCTGAATCTGTTGTATCATGTTTTCATTATCATTCCTGAGCTCGTTGATTTTCAGCCGCCGCGCCGAAAGCATTCTTTTGGCCACGTAGTCTACGCGCGGGGTCGACGTCTTCGTTCCCTGCCGGGTCGACGCATTCTTCGTATTCCTACTTTTGACTGTACTTACAGTGGACTTTTTGCCACTTACTGAAAAGGAAACGCGTACTTTAACTGCAGTCGGTCTTTGTTTACTGCTGTTGCTGTATTGGTTAAGAGTGCCACAAATGTTTGTTGTGCTGAGTAGCAGAAAGACGGCTCAAAAATTGAAATGTTAATTATTTTGTACATCTGGGCTTTAGCGAGATTCAAAATGTCACAGCGTCTAAACATTTAGCTGAGAACTAAACTAAAAACTAAAAGTCCAAATGTTAGACATGACACTATATCAACATACATCTTAGAAAATACCGCATTCAGTAAGTTGCAACATCTCTTTTTGAATTGAAAGTTTTCTCAGCTCGGTCCACAACAACTGAGGTTTGGTTCCCTGAAAGGACCGGCCTCGCTCACATCAACTCTCCTTCAGATACTCACCGAGACGAATAGCCATTTCACAAAATGGAACAAACATGATTTCTACATCAAATGCTTTAAAAACGATACAACATGCAACCTGTGCAGATAGATATACAGAGGACTAAAAACATTTAGAAAAAATCGGAAATTAAGAAAAATATGACAGGGGAAAGCAATTAGCAAGAACATTGAAAACTATATTTTCAAATCTGAAGTCAAGAGAGATTGCATAAACATATACATAGTTTTAAGCCTAACTACAGATCGTGCAGCCATCAGTAACAGATGAAGATAATAAGATAACAAATGGATTAAACATAATTAGCTCCATAGTACAATGAATAACACAAGAAAAATGTCAACATGCTCAACAGGATGTCCTCGATTTATAAACAGTTAATATGTATAATACTCAACAGTCTGGGAACACAAATGACTGTTGTGAATGGCATTCGTAATTAGCTGCTTATTAGCAAATACGTACTTTGTAATAACAGATAAACCTACGTGTCATAAAATCTATCACGTTAAACATGCCAAAATTTGAGAAAACGGAAAAACAGCATGTCATGTGCCATCTTGAACAAATCGAATTTGTTCTCATAGCATTCGAACAAATTTTAAACACAGTAGGTTGTGCCCATCAAGGCAATATGTTAAGCATAAAGTTGACAACACAAAAAAGACATGCATACCGGTGCTGGTGGAATTGGCTTTTTTAATAGAGGTGCTTTTACCAATTGTTTTAAGTGGCGGAAGATCGTCTTCCTCGGACACAAAAGAATCGCTGTAGTCTGTGTAATCATCCGAGTAGTACGACCGGCTATCCGCCGACTTTGCTTTTTTGCCAGACATCTCGTCACAGCTGACGTTAATGGTTAAGGTGTTTAAGTTAGCATGCAGGCTAGGTACCAGGAGGGCTCTGTATTGCTGTAAAAGTCAAGCAAACCTGTCAGTGCACAGAGAGAGAGAGGCGGAGGGAGCGACGGAGAGCTGTGATGGAACAATAGCAGGTGACATCACAGAAATATTGAGGTACTAGAACAGGACCCTCGCTCACCTTACATGAAAAGTGCCTGAAAACCTTTTGATTGAAGGGAAGATCTCACCTTAATTCCCATCACCACCAATTCCAACCCCCACACCCCGGTCTTCAAGTATAAGCCAAAATTAACCTTTTGCCTAAGGGATTCTGTTCTTGACGGGAATCATTCATGTGGAATTTTTGGGCCTAACGAGGGAATTTCACATAATTTTTAAATATTTTTCATAAGGGAATGGGCCGATATTCTGCCTCAAAATCGAGGCAGAGGGCTCGACCTGCAGTATTGGTTGCAATGGGGTAGCATTTGGGAATAGGCTTGTATCTTGCTCAATCCAGACCATGAACCAACTATTTGTATTTGACGTACTTTAAAAGGGAAGAATTTGAGTATTTCAAAATTAAAAAATATTTATTTTACAATAATCTAAAATTCAAAGATTTTAATAACAGATAGGCTCCTAAGGTACTTTTATTTTGAGGCAGGTTATTTTTGAGTCGCAAATGATCCCCAACACATATGTGCATGAACGAGTGAATGAGGTATGAAAGTTTTCTCTTCATTTTCAATTGTTCGTGGAAAGTATTACGTTATAGTATTCAGAATGCATAACATTTACATTTTTTGAGATAATTTGCAGTTTTGCACACACAGTGATTTNGTGATGGAACAATAGCAGATGACATCACAGAAATATTGAGGTACTAGAACAGGACCCTCGCTCACCTTACATGAAAAGTGCCTGAACCTTCTGAGCTGAAAACCTTTTGATTGAAGGGAAAATCTCACCTTAATTCCCATCATGCACCAATTCCATCCCCCACACCCCGGTCTTCAAGTAGCCAAAATTAACATTTTGCCTAAGGGATTCTGTTCTTGACGGGAATCATTCATGTGGAATTTTTGGGCATAACCAGGGAATTTCACATAATTTTTAAATATTTTTCATAAGGGAATGGGCCGATATTCTGCCTCAAAATCGAGGCAGAGGGCTCGACCTGCAGTATTGGTTGCAATGGGGTAGCATTTGGGAATAGGCTTGTATCTTGCTCGATCCAGACCATGAACCAACTATTTGTATTTGACGTACTTTAAAAGGGAGGAATTTGAGTATTTCAAAATTAAAAAATATTTATTTTACAATAATCTAAAATTCAAAGATTTTAATAACAGATAGGCCCCTAAGGTACTTTTATTTTGAGGCAGTTTATTTTTGAGTCGCAAATGATCCCCAACACATATGTGCATGAACGAGTGAATGAGGTATGAAAGTTTTCTCTTCATTTTCAATTGTTCGTGGAAAGTATTACGTTATAGTATTCAGAATGCATAACATTTACATTTTTTGAGATAATTTGCAGTTTTGCACACACAGTGATTTTTTAGAATTTCAAGAAATTCTGTCAAGTCACTGTTTTTGACCTGGATGCTATTTTGTGATGACATTCTAAAAGTCTTTTAAGATACTAGAAGTTGTGCAGTTAACAATTTTATGAGGTCATGCAGTCTGTCAGGTAAAATTCATCAACTGCAAAAGGAAAAGGGCTGAAACCTCGACATAAAACCTACAAATAATGAATATATAATGAGAAGAGTTACTGAAGAAGGTAGTACAGATGCCTTTTTGACGATCAATAAACTAAGGCGACATCATAAAGTCCAAAGGAGAAAACTTTGAAGTTGCAACACAAAATTTTACCTACAATCACATTTTAAAAATATAAGTTATAATACATGACATACAGTAAAATTACCAGCAATTTAACACCATACCTCAAGAGTGGCCGTAGCGATCATATTGCCATAATTAGGTCTTGATAAGTAGCTGCAGACTTGTCGGTAAAAGTGTACAGTAAAAGAGTCTCTCTTGAAAATGGCTGCCGAGAACCACTAGCTTCACTCAATGACGGCAATGTCCGTTATACAGTGAAACTGGTTCCCGGTAACCAGTTTGAAGAGGGACTCATTTAACCCACATTTACCGACTTGTCTACTGGTAACACTGGTTAGTGCGTCACTGTCACTGGTCGCCTGATCTCAAATTGTTCCTCTCTATTGCCGGAGTGATTTCAAGGTTTCGAATTAAGAAATTAACAATTTATTTACTGCTTGAGATCAGGCTCTACAAATTGGCTAATCACAGAGAATCACTTAACTGATGCATCGAGAATAGGCTCTAGGAATAAAGAACTATCAGATCCAATTAGTAAAATCAGAAATCACTTCTCACCTGATAAAGGGACAAGTTGAGACCAAAATTTATAGCAATAAGTGGCCCGGTATGAATCCAAAGTTGGACAAAACAGTACAAGGAAAAAAGAGACAAATTTAATATTTTAGTTGATTCTCCTGAACTAATTGTGAATTGCATTCCACATTTAATTTGCATTGCATTCTCTTTCTCCAATGCCAATGGACCACTCGTATTCGCGACTGTTCAGTTCTGTTCAGATCACAGGCAGTTGTCGCAGAAATTTTAAACGAAGAAAAATACAGCTATTTTGAACAACTGTTAAACAACGTAATGTACCTGTGGTTCTCGGTTCCATGTAGTTCGCGTTTATAGTCAATTGCTGAATCATACACGCATCAGAGATGAGAACTAATCAATTTTGTCGAAAGAATGTTGATATTGTTTTTCTCCCCAGCAACGCTCTGCATAATACTCGTTTTATTATACGTCATCAAAACTGCGAAGTCCTCTGACGTCACGGATTTGTGTGCTGTTGAAGAAGGAAGTCGAAAGTTAGGGGGAAGTGTCTGTACGAAATCTTGTATAAATCCATCCAAATCGAGTGCATCCTGCAGCTGGGAAATTTTTTTGTTACTTAGTGATAATCCAAATTGACTGATTTTTTCCAAGCGCTCAATATGGCCAGCATACAGTTGTTCATGTCTAGAGTATCAGGCAGTGGAAAAGTAAGTAGAAGACAAAATGCTTCCATTTCCTGTTTTTTTGACACACCCACACTTACCGCACAGTAAGGTGTGCTAGTTTTGGTTGTCAGCCAAAGAGCAACAAGTTCTTAATTTTACACGCAGTTTTGCCCGTGCTAGCTAAGTTTTGAGAGACCTTGTAGTTGCTGTTGCATTGCTGTGTGTAGTTATGATTACTTGCAGACAAATTAAGACATTCTTGCACTGATCAGTGACTGATCGAATGTCACTGAATATCAATGAGTGTAGTGCCTTGTGGTCCCTGATTTGGAGAGCCTTCACAAAATGCGAGTTATAATGTAGACTGGCCCTTACTGTTATGAAGTTGGCAGCAAATTCTTTTGTCAAAATTAGAGGTTACTCAGGGCAGGGATCATGCACTATTCAATAAACTCCCACTGCTTTCTATAGAGCAGTATTGAAATGTGCAGGAAGTCATGCAAGGTTCTCAATCTCCCACTGTGAGATGTGCTTGCCGATTGCTACAGCTACCTTGTGCATGGCTGCTGCCTGCCGTGCCTGTGTTCTTTTATTTGCTGCATTTGATATTTGATGAATGAATGGTTCCAGTCGAAGGTCATACAATAGCCAAACGCAGAGTAGCTAGCGATTGACATCACACGTAGCAGCGAGACTGATAACTTTCCAAGACTTCTGGCACATTTCTTTTAAGCACTGGATAAGTCAGTGGAAGTTTTACAATATACGAGAGGTAAATTAGTTCTAAAAAGGTGAAAGATAAAAATATACTTAGGCTTCTTTAGAACAAATAGACCTCTTATGCTCCTGTGGTCAGGGCAGTCTTTGTGTGGGTTATTCGTGATATCAAGAAATACTGAATCGTCATTTCTTTGCAAACCCTGTAATCTCTCATCTGAGTAGGGAACAATTCACATTAATTTTTTAGCATTCTGGAAAAATCAGTTTCATGTTGATCACATCTATGCATTCATTGGCTGAATCATGCCTGTATCAGACTTCAAAGATGACAACTAATTGAGTGTTAACGAAGGATTTTAAGAGGCCTTTATTAGTCTGTAGGTCATACCCAGAACTGGAAATTGACAACAGCGTTATGTGGTCTGGATCAAAAGTATGCTTCTGAGATGTAGGGTAACACGGTTTTGTACCTCACTTGATGCTATAAAAGCGCCAGTTTTCAGCAAAGTTGTATTCGTGAGGTATAGCTGTATTTGTGAATGAGTTATTGACATTAAGCGAATGACCAAAAGAGGCGGTTATTGTATGGTAATTGTCATTTTAACCACCTCAGTCATTGTAGATAGTAGAATGAGAAAGGTGTAATACAGTACAAGACAAAAGTAATCAGACAAAATACAGGTTTCCTGTCCTGTTGGCTAATTCTGTGAACAGCAACAATGACTGGTAATATGAGGGCAAAATTCTAATTGCTGAATGGCTTGGCCTGTTGGCCACCTTTCTACTTTTCTTGATGATGAATTTGGCTTCCACCCAGCCATCACGACGGGGAATTCCGGGTCATTTTGTCTGACGGGGAATTCCGGGTCATTTTGTCTGACTGGGAATTCCGGGTCTGCATTTTGTCTGAACACATTTGGCTTGCACTGTGTTATAAAATTCTCTCTGGTTGTTCCTGATGCTTAATTAAAAGTTACTGTTAGAATCGTATAAGTTGTCCTATGTTTGAGATCCAAACTTCAAGAAACGCTCGTCTATTTCTGAGGCAGTTAATGTACATAAGTGGGGGTACTGTTCTTATACATATTGGTATGTGGCACAGTTGACAGAGAGATGTAGAGTACATCTTTGCCTGGCATTCACATTTTGATCACTCTAGGCTAATGGGGACCTTCAGATATGGTGCCTGGGCTTACCAGACAGTCAATTTCTTGAAGCACGTGTTGAGCCTTATTGTCATAAGGGTTGCATTTATAGTCGCCAACATTTGTATATGACCTGTGTATTTTATTCATTTCCAACAAAGGAGAGTTGGTATGCTCCTCTGTCATGCTTGTCATCTTAATTGAAAACTTCTTTTCCGTGAAACTTTCGTATTTAATACAACAGTGGAAGTGTACGCTCATGAAATAATTGTCCACCACTCTGTGTTACATGATATTCAATCACTTGCCTGTATGTATTCGTTTCACGTTGATTATCGTAGGTAAAAATGGAGCAGGCAAAAATGAAGAACGTGCTGGAATCCAAAAAAATAGATTATGAAGAGGTAGACATCTCTTCGGACGAAGACCAAAGAAATTTCATGAAGGAGAACAGCAAGTCGGACAATAAAGGATTAGTTCCCCAACTGTTCAAAGATGGACAATATATTGGGGTAGGCTAGCGCGTTATCATCCTTTAGGTTGTGTGCATGTTATAAATTTTCAAGTTTGGAACGGTGGAAAATTATTTTGCTCACGGTCGTTTATTGAATGTGAACTGTTGTTCCCTAGGCTCACTCAAAAAGGCTGTAGTGCAGTTAAAAGTCTAGACTCGTTTTGCCTCAATGAAAGAGAGGCATTCATTAGTAAGAGTTATTCTGGAACCCAAATGACAAATTAGTAGACAAAACATGCCCTAGAAACTTATACATTTGTGTTAAATGGCTGTTATCAAGGAGAAATATATTATTGTCGTCACGGTGATTCATGGGCTTCCCTAAACTTCTTGGTCAAAAGTGTTCATCAGTTTGTAAATATCTATCATGAAAAGGTTATTTGATGAAGCCAGTTGTTTTTGACGGGTGAAATTGTCAATTGTGAGCAAATATACCTGCTTGTATTCACATATCTCTTTTTGTCATTGTATAATTCTACCGTTTGTCTTGCAGTTTCGAGACCAAAATTGCTAGACATTCAAATCTTAAATTTAACAAATTCTCGATTATGGTCTCACTCCTCCTCTGTTTGATCATAGCTGAAAATCTACTGCAACGTTCCAAAGTTTTTGCTGTAGGCTATCGGTGTCAGCTGACAGTTTTGTTATGAGTACTGTTCAGTATCAATTTTCAAATACCATAGCCTCGTTGCCAACTATAGGAGTGCAACCCTGTTCAAAGATAACTTAGCTGGAGAACTATTTTAATTTGCATTTGTCAGTGTATGATATTTAAGATTAGTTTGTGCGTTTGCGATACAATGATAAGTGGCAATGGTAGACATCAGTTTTTACAGAATGAAGTGAAATAATAATTTCTAAAATAATACTGTCTTGCGTCAAATTATGAAAATTAATCATGTTTTTGTTTACAAACTTGGGAATGCTGCTGTAGATTTAAGTTGATGAGAAATTTTACAAAATTTCGTACAATTTTACTTGTCTGTCATATTGTGTTGTTTATAATTGGGTGATGCCTTGTGTATGAAAAGTACCGAAAACTTTGGTTTTTCCTTAAAACCTTTATGGATAGTTGATACAGCATAATGTTGTCCCTTCAGGTATGCTTAAACACAGCGAATTTAAACAATGCAGTTTTGTTATCACCAGCTCTACTCATACTCCATTGTGTTACTTCTTGATAACAATACAGTTTGTGCATTCTTCCTGATAAGAGCGTGACTTGTGTTTCATGAAAATCCTTGTTTTTATCGCGTGAAGCAAATAGTCATTGTAAACTGGGGAAAATGCTGTTCTGGTAGATATTCTTAACTCATAGATGGCACGGTCCTCCTCATTATCAGACATGCAATTCTTTTTCTCACAAGTTACATTTCTTTTCTCATGCACCACAATTCCGTTCTTGTGAACACATTTCTTTCCTTATGAACTATACTTTTTTGCTTTCAGGATGCACAAGTTGCTCCTGCTCGGTGTACCATGTGTTTGTCTGCATGGTACAATTTTTCAAATCTGTGTGTATCTTAGTACCGATTTAATCAGAGCGTGCATGCAATCTGGGGATGAGGATTGTCTACTCGGTACTTTAAATTTTGCTGAGATCGATTACATTAACTTCACATTTTAATTTTATAAGTCCGATGATGATGTGTGTGTCTTAATTTCCAGAATTACGACGACTTTTTCAATGCAGTGGAAGATGACATGCTTGAGGAATTTCTGCAGTTGGTTGATGCCAAACAGAAGTCTGTAGCACAACTTACAGTACAGGTGTGTGTATTACTAAGTCTTGTGTTCTGATTAGCCATGAGGGTAATTCTCAGAACGATGAGAATGCATGAGGGTGCCATGTGTGCCATAATGAGTGACTCATTATTCACTAGGTGGTGTTTATTAAGAAGGGGTCCATTTTTACCTTTTACTCGGAATTGACCTATTGCCAGGAATTTGAGTGACGGCTTAACTGACCATATAGAACTCATCATTCTTGACACACCTTCGTTTCCAAGCTGCCATTTTACCCGACAAACAACCTGTTGCCTAGTGTGTTAGTCGACATTACGCAAGGGGGCGGTGCTTGCGATAGGTCAAGTAGAGTGACATGTGGAAGCTGTTGAGTATTGTGGGGGTGTTGGTGGATTCCGTGCGAACTGAATAGAAAACTAGTTTCAGGTGTACCACCTGGTGATGTTTGAGTTCCTCAGTGGTGAATAAGTCGATTGGACATATTTTGTGTAATTTGCGAAATCACACTTGTGGTCAGTCTACGGCTCTGTGAAGATTTGCGTGTGTGCAACTGGGCTGGGTGACATAGAAATTTATAAGATTGAGCATCACTGAATGTTGAATCTGACTTAGCAGGAAATAGAGTTTTGTTATTGTTGTCGGTCATTAGATTAGTTTGGTTTTGTGCCACCAGGCTGTGATCCAGTCCTGCTTGGGGTTGCAGGTTCGCTGTTTCTATAGGATTTGTCAGCCATTATTTTGCTTTAATCTATTCTCATAAAATTACACGTTCTCTGGCTGTATTTAGTAAGTTTACCTACTCTTCTTCTTAACAAATCTATTCGCCTAGTATGAATCGTTTTGAGGAAAATTTATCGAACCAAAAAAGCTGTTTACTTTCTGTAAATTACAATGATATTGATGTTTGACCATTTGACATTTTGACTTAAATTGTGGTTTTGATGTATGTTGTTCATAAGCAGATTCAGTGTTGCTCAGTGCAACATTTTTCGCTTAAATCTCTCTGTCCCTGCTGTTTCTCTTCACTGTAACTGTCACTCTCGCAGAATAAGGTGGAGCCTGAAGAGAAGAAAGACGAAGAAAAAGAGGATGGCACGGTAACTGCACAAACTAGAACCACTGCCGCTTACTTGTTTTGTCTCCCTCTGTTGTCCATAAGGCTAACTAGAACCCTCATTGGTAGCTGCTAATATGGTTCAGGTCCCCTCCTTGTGTTTTTGTCAGTGAACTAACGTCAGTTAGAACTGAAGCACCTTATACGAACAATTTTCCTGTTGAATCACCTAGTTATATGTACACTTAAAACACGAAAACTAGTCGAAGATATATAATACTTGTGTGCCTTAGAACATAAAGTTAAACATCTCATGTCTTACAAGAAGTTTGCTACAGATTTTAGCCATAGTCTTTATAAATGTGTATAAGCAGTATTTGGATTCATGGTGATTCCCCATCCACATATTAAAACCATTAAGCCAGTGAGTGTGCTTTAGCACCTGAGGTGACGGATCTAACCGTCATCTTGTTTCTCCGCTTTTGTTCCGCTGCATAAAAGTGTCTGATTGGCGCACAGACTTTGGGATTCGGTCATCACAGGTTTGATGCAAACGGTGATAATTCACTTTAAATCCATTTTTAACATTCAGTTGGTTATCCAGCTGTGGCTGTGTCCTGCTGCTGCAACCTTCTTGTAACAATATGCGATGTATTTCCATCAAGATCCCTTTTGGCTTTTGGGCACAACAAAATGTTAGTCGTGATAATTTCCTTCCAGTAAATTTAACTTGCGTTTTATATGCTCCAGAATTATCTAATTTCTGTCTTCTTCAAAATTGCACGTTCTTCTGTTTAGTTAATATTTGAAAAAACAAAATCAACTACAGGGCTACTTTTCCCTATGAAATCGATCTTTAACCTCCTTACCATAAGATTTACGTAATACTTTACGATGACAACTATTCAGAACATTTAAGTGTCAAAATGCTTAACAGCTGGTAGGCTGTTTCAAACGTTTTCTGCTTAATTTCAGTTGCGAGGCGGCTTTCTTATAGCTCCAGTCAAATATCATGACATGGGAATTTTTAAGTCCAGTGTAATAAGCTTCAACTTGATGCTTGTGACTTAAAATATGCCCGTCCGTTAACTCAATTCCTTGCACTCATTGACTCTTGATGAAGCACAAAATAAATATTTATTTTTTTTAAAGAAGTTATAGATTTTATCTTGTCTTGCTTTCAGTGTATATGTACCCCCCCCCCTCCCCCCGAATTTAATGCATTTGTTTGTTTTTTTTGCTGGACTAACTTTATTTATCGTCAAATCAGTTATATTTTCTGTCATTGCAATGTACATGTTGTTTTGCTTTAGAAATGAGTTGCTTACAATGTGACTTGTGAACTGGTTGATGAAGAGTTTGATGCGTTTCTTTTACAATGGCACGCGTTGCCTTTGAAGGAGACAATTGTCATTGTTGATAGTCGTCGTGTCTTCCATCAATTCATTGCAGATAATTGCGGCGAAGGAGGATGCTTTTCATCTCAGTTTGGACCAGATATTCATCAAATTTAACTCGTTTGATTTGCCACCTAAAATAACCACTATGATGGTATATGCAACGATTAACATGTTGTTATTTTGTTATTATTGTGTTATTATTGTGTTGTTATTTTGTTGGCTCATATCTGTTTGTTGCTAACACTTCTTTATGCTCTGTTTTTTCTTGTTGCAAATATTTGTGTTATGTTCAAGCTCTCATGTTTTCAATTTGTGGACAAATTGTGTGGAATAGTAAACCCCAGTTCACACAAAGCTGTTTATTTCTGTCGCATTAAGGTCATCTGTTATGTGATATGCAATGTGTGGATGTCATGGTTTGGCATTGAAAATTACTGAAATTTTAGACTTAAATAACAAAATTCTACGTACTAACATAAGGTTTTTCCAATTTGCTTTGGTGTCCGTTATGGCAAAACTGATTCTGAGTCCTTGACCATCAGACTTCACTTGAGACTTATTATTTAACCAATCATATTGCTTGGAACGTAAAGTTTTCTTGAGGCTTGCAATGCAATTGGTCAATTTTCTGGTTACATCTCTGTAACGTTTAGCCTTCTTGGGCCCTGTTATCTCACGTGTTCTCGGACGACCTTTTGCGTGTAGTTGTGGAAACCCTGTAGTGTTGTGCATTTGATGTAAGGTTTTGAATTATAGGACGAGGAGGTTCAAGCAGAAAATGCGACGATGTCGGAGTCACAGCCGTCTGCGGAGTCGACTAAAGAGGAATCTGCCGAGGTACTCTCACATGCATCCTGATCGCGTCTAACCTGCACGATGAATGCGCTTTGTGTAACATAATGATCTTCGTAATATGCGGTTCAATTGTAACAACAAGTCTTTTGTTTTGAGTATCCTTTACAGGTCACAGAACTCGTGTTTGGGATGAAAGCAGTTTGCCTTGCATTTGATATCTGCATGCACAAGTTTTGTCCTTTCAAGGAGTAAATACTGCCTTGGTTTAATAGCATGCAAAAGTAGTTAAAAATGACAAAGTATTTCTTGTTGACTAGCTTCATGGCGATTCCCTCAAATTCGTGGTGTTTGCATATTTCGTCGGGTGTCCCATACAGCAAATATACATTTTGAGACTGTGTATACCTACACACATGAGGATTTGTATGTATAGCATTAGTTAGGGCAAGGTCTTCATCATACTGTAATTAGTGGACATAATCGTACAAGATGTGCTGCTGTGGAATTATGCTCGCGCTATTCAATGTATTAAGATCTGTTTGTTGGTCGCTGCATTTCTTTGAATTTGCTGGGCTAGACACCTTCACATTGTGTTTGTAAATGTCTGAGGAATTCTTTTCTTGACGTCTCTTGCCCCTATTGATCATTATCGTGGTCAACACGCTTTCACCTTGACCCTTGGGGTCTTACTGATAAGCTTCAATCTGGCTGCTTAGGATTCCAATTCAGCCTCAGCCACTTCGACTACGGTTTCAAGACAGGTCACGCGAATGGTAAAAATTGCTGACACTACGAGTATGTTTTCTGCATACTCGCCAAGAAGTGTGACTGAGAGTTCACGGAGTTCGGTGTCTAGTAAGCCCAAGTCTGACTTGAGTGACAAAAGTGCCGACACGTCTTACTATACAGTAAAACGAGAAACCAGCACAGCCATGTCTGTAGTTCTCACAGCTAGTAGCAAGGTAGGGTTTTGCACACTACGGATTTTATTCTGAAACATTTGGTCGTTAGGTTCTTCGTTAAAAACTAATCCGAGTAGTCGAAGCTGCAGTGATCTGTTTTGCAATCTGGTGCGTGGTTGACTCCTTTTCATGCTGTCAATCCTTGCTATAGTTTCGTAGTTCTAAGCTGTAATTGAATAGATTATAAAAAGATGGGTGTTTGTACATTCTGTTCTACTGTTTACTGCAAAAGTTATGAAAGAAAATTTTAAGAGTGACTCAATTTCTGGCAGTTTACTTGCACCAAAAAGCTTTTGTTAAGAACTTAGAGGTGTTGTTGCCGCTCTTCAACGTTGGTTCTCATCGCTGGAGAATACGACAGCTCACAATGGTTGTATTTATCTCTCTGAGGAAGCTAACCCAACGTCAAGTCGTGTGACTGAAAACAGTTCGTCGTCCATGACAACATACAAAACGGCGCAGGAACTGTCGTTCTATACCAATCAACTCAGTGAAGAGGTACTATTCATTTCAGCTCGGTTTGTTTCTGTTCTCTTGGCACCAGTTGGTGTCTTGTTGGCATTGCATTCCTGCTGATCAGTTGTGTTGTTGATCAAATGTTATTGTTGGTTTAATATTCGACAGTTCTCGTTGAGGAAATTTTGGTTCTGCATGGCTGTTGAAGACTTAAAATATGCTCGACATTATAACGATTTACTCACAGAAACCACTATTTCTGTTTTTTACACCTTTCAGGCCATAGGTCGATGACCTGAAATAGTTATTGTATTGTTTTTGTCAAAAATTTGTTTCCTGTCGTAGGTTTTTTTACTGTCTTGTCGCCTAGAACAAAAAGTGACCCCTTAATTCTTGGCTAGGAATGTCATTCTACAGCACAATTTTAACAGGGTGTGAACCTGAGATTTTTTGCTAAAAATTTAAATTGTATAGTGGATCGGAATCCACTGAGGTATCTCCCAAACAGAATATTGATTGGTCAGTGGAGAAGTAAGGATGATTTTCTTAGGGATGTTTTGCTAGAGCTTGAGAGTAGTGGTCCAGGTTGTGTCCAGAATAGCATGTATTGACTGACAGCTTGTGCAGGACCAGAATTTTGCATTGCTTGTGTTTATATGCTACCTTTAAAGTTGCATGTAGACACTTGAAATGTACTAGTTTGCACCTTGTTCTTGACATTAACATTATTTCACTTTGTCAATGTAAGAGGTAATGGTTGTTAACATTACAGTAGCTAGTCTACTAGACAAAGTTCATTCATCTATCAATAGATGACTGTACTGTTTGTTATAAAGAATGCGGATTGGCTGTCCTAATCCTCTCTCTCTTAGTGGCTTCTTTTGATTGGTTGATTTCACCAGTTCCATCCGGGTCAACAGCCAAAGACATCTGATTGGTACATAAGCTGGAAGTCATCATCAAAAATCAATCGAATGTCGTATCTGAACGAATGAAGTCAATCGAATGCAGCCATAGTAACAAGAATACGCATGTGAGATGTACATTGCATTTCTGTATACAACTGAATATTGCTGGTAGTCAAGACCTCGTGGCTTCAGACCTGTATCTGTCCACAGCATTGTCAAGCACTGCAAATTCTAATTTCTAGGCATCATTTCCCAAAGGAAAGAAGTTCTTTCAATTGTCTATGCTTTATTTTTTGTGAAGTGTATTTTCTCGATGCCCTTTTGAAATGCAAGTCGTCATCTGTGCGAGGGTGTAATACACATTTTGGGTACATAAAAACAACCATGTTCATGAAAATTGATTTTCCGTTGTGGCAGAATTTGTCCATTATGGTGCAGAAGTGATTCATTTGATAGTAACTTGGTATATTGAATTCATGATTTGATGAAGGTAACCATGTTGTGTGAGCGGCTGTTTGACTTATTTAGGACACAGTAACTGAAGAAACTGAAGACACATCTGCAGACAAGACAACTGAGGTATACTAGGCATGTTTGCTGTTTGACTCAGTTCTGTACTAACAGCAGATGAGATTTGCAGTTTAAAGGATGCAGAACAAAAGTAATGGGACAAAACACAATGGCCCCATCACTACGGCAACTAACGGTTGTAATTCTCTTAATTTTGCTCTGATTAGCACACAATATGGCTGACAAGTGAAACTCAAAGAAAAATTTAGTCTATTATTAGCATGGTTTGTACTGTGTACATGCCATCATACAGCAACTTATGGTAAATTTTCTACTATTTGTAGCGAAGTAATCGGTATTTGAAAATCAAAACAATTACAATTTTGCCAATTTGTACGAAATAAGTGGAGAATTCCGTAATTATGTTAACCACAAAAATGACTGGTACTGACCATTATATTGGCGAAATACGAATTACAGAATGGCTTGGCCATGTTCTTGGTAATTCGCCTTCATTGTCGATCATGAGGTAAGCTGGTGAATGTGACGATCAATTCAGCTTCAGCCTAGCCGTCATGATGGGGAATGCCAGGTCATTTTGTCTGGATACTTTTACTGTAGCTCTTGATCTGACCTTTAAGCAACCCTCGTGCGGGAAATGTTGGACACTGGCAGCAACACCTGCAGTGAAACCTGTTAAAGATACTTGATTGTGATTTCCATCTTGGGGTTTCGTAAAGTCTTCAATGATTTTATTGTCAAAAACTTGGACTTTACCTCTTGGTACAACGTGTAACTTACTAATAGATAATTCTTATAAAGTGTTGCTGTTGAAGACTGAACCCAATATGGTGAACTAAACTGTCTAGTTCTATGACTGAACACTAGATGGTGTTACTAGCTGACACTTTGTGCAGGTGTACTAATCTAACAACATTGTATCTCCATCAACTACTGTCTTTGACCTCTCAGAGCTGGGTTCCTAGAAGGCCGGAACTGTTGGACCTTGATAATTTATCAGATCTTTTGACAAAAGCCTGTAAAGTTGGCTCTCAACAGAAAAATAGAATAATACAAGAGTTTGCCTGTATTAACTAAATTCTGTTGAATTAATCTGGATTGTATAATACTTTAGTTTTTTATGTTGCTATAGGAACTGACGGCTGATAAATCTGCAGAGGATCAAGTTAATGATGACTCGGAGGTAGTTGATTAGCATGGTGTGAAACCTAGCATGTACGGCAAGTGTAATACTGGACTGGTTGTAAAATTTAATGCTGCGTTCACATGACATTATTTATGGGGAGGCAGATAGGATGCTTTAGACCGATGTTCTTTTTTCACAAGGGCATGCTATTTGACATCTTACAAGTAAATTAAGGTTTTGCCATGATCTTTAAATTACTAAAGATATTCTGGCCTATCGCAGTCATCATAGATGAACAGAGCCTGACCACAAATTGCAATAAAATTGCTCCAGTTTGGGTCACAATATGGCTGACGAGTGAAATTTTATTCTTTTATTGTAGTGTCTCACAAATGACGTATCATTTAAGATATACACCATGGCTACCATTCATTAAGCAATGTTTCTAGCGTCTATTCAGAATAATGTTACAGGCCTTTGAAAAAGGAAAATTTTTGGCAATTAGTTTTGTCTGAAGTTGGTTAGATTTGGCTTAATTTTTTGGAATGTAGTGTTTTCGTGGTAAGAAAGGAGGTTTGGTTATAGATGGAAAGAAGGCAGATCGAATGTCTGACTAGAGTTCATGTGTGAAATGTTTCTCAGGTTGTGGATCTGCACGCTGATCTGATGGCCTGTGAATTCTGTGTAAAGCGGCATTGCTATGATTCCTAATACGAGGCCTATCTCTGACTTAATCACTTGTGTTAGGACAGCACTAATCCAGTTGTTCACCCTCTGATGTTCAAAGCCTGCATGATTTCAGTACATAAGAAAAAGTAACAGTACTTACACTAAATTTTAAAAGTTATTCTTGCTCATTAGGAACTATCGTCTGAGGAACCCGACTTAGAAAAGAGTGAATCCAAACCCGAGGTATAGCTGCATGGAGTGACATTTGAGTTTCATGCTTAATATAATGAGAACTGTGAAACTTGGCACTTAGGTATTTACATGAAGTGCTAGCTTAGTTTCTTTTTCATGTTGAGTTACGTTTAGGAGATGTATGTGGCTGTTGGAGATTTTAATTTAGATAATTGTCCTTTTTATCACCCGATTATTATTAAAATGTCACTTTTAAGACACAAAATGGCACTCAAGTGATTTTTTTAATTTTCCCCATGAAAAATATTTAGGAGTAAAATAACATTGTGTTCAAGGTTTGTGTCCTAGCTAATACCAGACAATACTTTGAAAAAGACCGTGATTCACAAGATTGTTAGAAGCTTTTGAACAGTGAAAAAATGCTGATTTTGTTTGAAATTGGTGAGATTTAACTGTTATTTACATTCATTTTAGTAAAAGTATAACGTTTCTTATCAGGAATCTGACACAGAAAAAAATGACTCAAAACCTGAGTATATCATTGCATGGAGTGACACTAACTTTTTGTGAAGTTTCACGCTTAATTGTATGATTAGATTTTTCTCTGAATAAACAACAAGCATGCTTGGTTTGATACTGTTGTAGGTTTCAAAAACTTGTTGGTCAACTAATATTAAATTTAATCATTAATGCAGCTTTTATACTGCCTTCCATTAGAAAACTTTTGATTTATACTACTGAGCATTATAAGTCTAGCTCAAGTCGTATTGCTAAGGAGCCTAGTGATGGATGAAAGCTAAAAAATGCTGCATTTTTCAAAGAGTAGGGTGAAGATTTGTGCACAAAGGCAATATGTGCTTACTATACTACCTCAGTAACTGAGTTGGTATATCCTTCTGACCGACCTGTCATAAAGGTAATATGTGCTTACTATACTACCTCAGTAACTGAGTTGGTATACCCTTCTGACCGACCTGTCATAAAGTTAATTACACTGCCTAGCTGTTTTATTAATAGAAATGGTTCAGCAATAATTTTTAAAATCAGAGGTCAGTTTCCTTGTTTTGTGAATTCATGGAGAAAATTTGTGTAAAAGCAAAACTCAGGGGCGGGAGTCCTTACATATATTTATTTAGTAAATTCATAGAATCCAATTTCCCTGTTCAGATAAGCTGAGTGCAGCCTGAGAGTAGTTTATAGGTGATTGATGTTGTGAGTGTGACAGAGCTAATTATTGTGAGGTGTGTGAAATTGTTCATTCCAAGCCTAGGCATTACTTATCCGTTTCTTTGATAGAAACTAGCATGATCTGGATAAATGATAAGATAGATCTCAATTGATGGCTCAGAGGTCACTACTGTATGTAATAGCACCAGCATGACGCTTTTAGGGCTCTCACTAACGTTCGTCCTTTGGAAATTGAGATATGTATAGGTTCAGGTCAAATACTCATTTCTGAGTGAATATTCTGTAATTTATGATTACTTTGTTTTGAAATTCCAGCAGTCTGTTTCATCGAAGGTGACTTTAATACTTGATTCTGAAATTTGGTGGTCTTGCGCTCCCACTTCCAATTTGGTGACTAACAGTTTAGTCAAATAACTATGGAAACATCACAAGTCTCGAAAAAAATCATAGTTATTATTAAATCTCAGTATTAACTGTTTCGTGTATATTCTCAGCCTAAGAGTTTGTGGTTTTGTTCAAGTGAGTTTTAATTATTTGCTAGAAAAAGTTATGTAGAGTCTAAGACCTAATTTCTGACTTCCTGGTAAGTCTTTAGGTTTCATGAAACAGGCCCTAGGTTTAACATTGCGGTGCTAGAATACTTTCAGCTTATGGTTAATGGAATAACATGTGACCAACCTTAATAGACTTAGGAAACCATGCTGGTCTCAAGTCGAGAATTTTTCATGGTGTAACTCTACTGTACTTGTACAGGGGATTTATGAAACTAAAAATTTGGGGTACTCTGTACTGTTTTACCTAGCGTGGTTGTTGTAGAGGTGTTACAAATATTTTTTGTGCAGTTGCTTTAAGTACTTCTTTCTCCACTAATGATTTGCTTGTCAGGAACTGACATCTGAAGAAGATGAAGAAGAAATTGAGAAGGTATTTGGCATGGGATATGGCATCACTGGTCAGATAGTTCTTATAGTTCACTAGTTTGTCATCGAAGTTTTGTAACAGATTGGAAAATGCACCCTGTTGAAAGCTGGTTTTTATGCTAATGTTGAGTTTTCTTTTCAGGTGACGCTGGTGATTTTGGTTACAATTTATCAGCTTAATTAGTGCACGATTCGATCTGACTCAATTTCTGTAGTTGCTTCAGATTTCTGTTTGAGTTGGGATTGTAGAAGACATGCGGAGTTGGTTTCTGAGCAAGAGCCAATACATGGAACAAAATACACTTGTGAAGGAACTGCACAAGTAGAATGTTCTTGTGATAAAATAGGTTTTTCATAGTTGTGACAATGTTGCAGAGCAGGTAAAATTTCACTTACTATGAACTTGTTTGTTGTTGATGACTTCATCTACGGGTCTTTTCAATGAATGTGAATGTGAAAAAGACCGTTAAATGAGAGTGGAAACATCCGAGTCATAAACAACAAACATGTACATAGTAAGCGAATTTGCACCAGCTCTAGAATGCTTGAGAGTATCTGTATGTCTTGTTGATGCACTTTAACTTACCGCGATTACGTTTTCATTTTTGGAGTTTCGTTTAAATCTAATATCTGAATCTTCGGGGATCAGTCATCTGAAGGTCACGCATGAGAATGGTGTGTCGACTTGGAAATGTATCTTTTGCTCTGTAACCAGAATGTGGCTGACTGGATAATGTCTCTTTGGGTTTTGATGATGATCGTCTACTATCAGTTAAGAGCCAGAGTTGTGTATGATATTGTTACATATTTTTTTCTAATAAATGCGACTTTGTCTCTTAACAGGAGCCCTCTGCAGAGAAGGAAACGGAGGACTCTGTATCAGAGTCTGAGGTAGATGTGCATGGAGTGGCACATGGGAATATTGTAACATAGTCTCACTAGTTTAGCGATCACAGGTGTCGTGATTTTGAGAATGGATTCACTCTTAATTATTACGAATGTTTCAGAGTGTAAAATACAGTTACAGAATACTCTTTGCAGGAGTGAGATATCTGGTTCATCTTGTATCAGTAGGCATCATGCATTGTGTCATGGATGTTTAATAAACATCACGCACGGTGTCATGAACGTTCATTAAACACTGCACTATGTCATGCGTGTTCAATAAACATCGTGCATCATACCAAGAATGTTCAATAAGGATTGTGCTCTGTGTGACGAATGTTCAATAGACATGGTGCATCATGTCATGAATGTTCAGTAAACATTGTACATTATGCTATGAATGTTCAATAAACATTGTACATTATGCTATGAATGTTCAATAAACATTGTACATTATGCTATGAATGTTCAATAAACATTGTACATTATGCTATAAATGTTCAATGAACATCAACAACATGAGCAACCTTAGTTTTGTTGATAAACCAAGCTTTCACCTTCACCTTAGAGTCTTGGTCAGGCGATGCATGAGAAATCCAGGACAGACATGAGGTAATCCTTAGATGATCGTGTGACCTAGAGTTCTTGCCCCGATGAAGAATCCTTTGGTGGATGAAGAATTGCTTGGGTGGTCGTTAATGTTTGGCTCCTCAGCAAAACTAAGGGTACTGTTCAGCAAACCAACATGTCGTGACATTCACTGTGTTTTGTCATGTGTCTATCTTGTGTTCATTCTTAACGCTTTTGAAATCTTACCATGATTCGGTTACTGTATTTTTTGATATATCTGTTATGTGTTTGTAGACTGGTACAATTAAAAACAATTTTACGTTAATTGACCTGCCTGTTACGGGCTCTTGCCCAGATGCCTGTAGCTTATTTTACAGCATGTAGTTGTCTGTTGATGAATGACATTTTACAAAAGACTGAGTGACGTCTGACTAATTGCATATTCTATTATTTTCAGGTCTCTACAAAATTTTTCTTTTGGCATGGTTCTGCCTGATGCATTTTGGTATTACAGGCTTGTGGAAAGCTTAATTAAGGAACTGCACATCACATATATGATTTCTTCCTTCATTGGACTGATTGTAGATTTCACGCACAAGTTAATATTGATGCCATTTGCTGTTACAGTTGAAAACAGACGGTGCAGGGGATGGAGAGGACTAGGTGGACTTAGTGGAGTAAGGTGAGATGTTCTTCACTCTTTGGTCAGTCTCCAGTCCAGAATTTGAATCCACGTGCTTTGAAATTTTTAGGTTTTATTATGGACTGCTGTTTAGAGCTCCCGACTCGAAAATTTGAAGCCACGTGCTTTGAGGACCAGGGGATTATGGATTATGGTTTAAAGTTTTTAATTAATAAAAGATTCTTAATTTGTGAGTGACCTTTGGGAAGGTACCAACGGACCAAGTGCTTATTCCATGAAAAGTGGCTTTGCGTTCAAGTACTTCTGGTAGAAAATAGGTCATGGTTGAGTTTTACTTGACACTGCTGTTACTGAATAAAGTTTTTATAAATAAATTAATGTATTTGTTTGCATATCAGAGTTTAACTATACTTTGTGAGCTGTCTGTCTACCAGTTTTGAAAATTTTCTTAGATTTTTTGTTTTGCTGCGTTTTCACGGAATCGCTGCGCAGAAACAATAGTGGGGAGAGTTCGACAAAATTTCTGAAACATAGCCTATGTCTTACTTGAATTTACATTCACGCATCTACGACATTCTGGTTTTTGATAAGTTGTGTTTGTGTCAAAGCTTTGTCAACACGACAAGTGGCCATTCCTACTTTAACTCGGTGACACGTTGAACTGTCAAGAGACGTGGTTCCGTACTTAGATTTACTGCTTCGTTTATACTGGTTAGAAGTTTACATTGACCTTGCCTATGTTACGTTGTATTGGGATTTTAAAATATCTTACATTCTAGTGTCCTTTTGGGCCCTCAATCATTGACAGTCAGATTTGCCTATCTACTTTTAAGTGTTGAGAGGCAATTTTCACTGTCTTAGACCGAGTCCTGCTTGTGAGAAAATTCTGTAACAAAATTGACTCAAGACCGTCTTTTTTTGTTAAAGTCTTGAAAAGACGCGAGAAAATTCTATATTGAAATTGACTTGACACCGTCTTTTTGTAAAAGTCTTCAATGGAAAGATTTGCTTTCGTATTGCTCTTTTGTTTCAAGCTTCGTTTCACATTATGTTTGTTTTCTTGTGCAGGATCGAGTCGATAAGGACGTCGTTATTCATCCACTGTTTTCACCATTCATCAAGACTCAACACAGATCTGACAGAGCGATACTCCATCAACTGTAAATAGCAATTACCAAACGGTGGATGAATAGTGGCCAAGGCCGGAGAATCACTCGGGAGTTTCGCAAGAATTGTGCTTTGTTGTGATTTTTAACCTTTTCTAACAATCGTTGGTGAGGGACATGCATTCGTGTGTTAATTCCTTTGTAGCGTTTTATCAACAATAACATCATAAGTTGCCATTCTAAGTTTTAGTACGAGTTCAGAAAGTTGGACATGGCCAGTAAAAATCAAACAGTGTAACTATCTGACTGCGTTTGATCGTCTGTCTTTGGCTTGTTCAAAATGTTATTGTATCATGTCTGGAGTGTGTTTCAAGCTTTGTTAAACAAGTTTGTGGTTAGATATATGCAAGACACCTTGGGAACAGTGATTTTTCTTGCTTATTTCTTTATCTATGCATGTTGTGTTAGTAACAAAAGTTAGCCCTATTCTGTGACTGACAAACCTTGGTCATCTCATGCAGTCATTGATTAGTATGTATTTCTGTTACTACTACTGTATTTAAGTCGGAGAAGATGACTTTTCAGAGCTTTACTCTATACGGTATTACCAGCATATCAAGGTATGTTTTACTGTTTAATTTGCGCTCTTTAATGCATGTATTGCTCAAGCTAGGAGTTGTGATGTACATTTTATTCTCTGTGGCTACGCTAGTGGCGGTGTCGAACTGAACTTGTTTAGCCACTGCAGGTAAACTACAGGTTTAGAGCTGTGTGTGTGCAACTAGTCATTAGTTAGCCAACATGGTGTAAGTCAAGGTAGACTCCCTAATTCCAATGCTAAATCAATATCTTGTCATTTTATTCTTACTGTTCATGCTATGTTTGTATGACAGCCAGGGGTTACAGCTTCTATATATAAATATATATGTCACGTACAAGTACACATGCGCTTTTAGCACCAAAAAAGTGGGTAGTCACCTAATTCTAGCTGCGCAAGTTGCAAAGCTTGTGGCTTAAACCACAAAGTAGGCCATCCTCCTCACGTAACATGCAAGCATTTTCACGAACCACATTATTTTCACACAAGTTGTATTTTTCGATTTCTCATGGATTCCGGTTTTGATCATACAAATGCATTTCTTGCCTCACGAACCCTATCTCTCACCTGAAAGCAGAAGTCGCACATGCTTAGTATGTTTGAGCATGTTTTGGGTACAATTTGTAGTAAGTGCGATTCATGAGGAAAAGAATATTTTCTGGAAATGCAGAATCTTGATGCCATGCATGAGAAATAAAACTCGTTAGAGCTGCATTTGTGAGAAGCCATATTTATTATGAGGAAATGGGAAACCTAGTACACAGTCTGTTGGGTAGGAAATTGCCTTCCTTATTGTTAAGATGTTTAGGGTCAAACGAATTCAGCACCTCGTTCAGTTCTTAAATTGACAAATGGTACGTATATGGACATGTGTCATGGGATCAAGAGATTGGTGGTTTGTACACGTGTCGAGCTGCTCCCCTGGCTGTTTTACATTGACGGTGCACGCCAAAAGTAATTGGACAGATTGACTCTCTCGTAATTCATGGTCATAACGGCTGAACACAAACATCAGTCATTGCCATAGTTGTTTGTCGGTATCGAAAATGATGGATACATTTAGTGGTTACCAAGGAAGAAATGCTTTCCTATTGGTCAGCTTTCGCCAGAATGACTAATCGTTTGTAATAAGTGGAATTTGCAGAGGTGTCAGAGAAATGGTATTTTATGTTGTTGCTTTGGGCGTGTACTGCAATCCAAAATGTGCAATTGTTAGTCACTGAAGATGTAACCTTTTCACAGTCTGAAAGAATGGTTGTACACCAATGAACATTCAGAAGTACGGAAGTTTTGCAGAATTTCTTTTAATGTACCAATGTTGCCATCCATCTTGTCAAATCACTAGGCCAGCGGCTAGGATAGTTAGAGGTTGGGTCTTCCCCGTTTAAAAAGGTAGTCCTAGGTTTTGTACTTTTTGTGGTCGGATTGTTCTATGTGGCAATACCAGTTTAGTTTTGTGTAATGTTTCAATTTTTAATCTGAATAGCCTACTCAGAGTTATCCATTTTAGTAGGCTAGCAACGTATGAAATATCCTGCGGTGCGAGTGATGATATTTCCTTGTGGCGTGATATTTATCCCATGCAGATTAATAGCCTGGGTGCCAGTACTCAGATGGCTATGTGTATTCAGGGTTACTGGTTTAACTCCATTCATTGTGTACGACACAATTTCTTAGAATAAATATGCTATTATTATGAAAATGTTTAGTACTGTACCAGCTCCTTTATTTGTCTCAGAGCTTGGAATGACCGCCAATGACAAAAGAGGAAAAAATTCCAGGTGATGTAAATTAATTTCCACAAATGTGCTTGTGTGATAGAAATATTTTTGTGGTGAATTCGAAAATTTTACTGAAATAAAATTTTTGCATGAATAAAATCAAAATAATGGTAATAACAGACGAAGAAAGTGGAAACTGGAAATCAAAAAAAAGGGAAATTTAAGTAAAAAACTAGAAAATACTCTTAAAAGAGGACAATTCCAAGCCCTGTTGTCTTGCTTAGGAGGGAGGTACTTCATCACACATACTTGTAGAAAACTAAACATTTCCCCAAGACATTAACATGGCGAAGCCGTTTGCTGCCATAATGCCGATTTCCAGTCATTTTTGACTATTTTAAAACATAATTAGCCATCACAAGGAAACAGTATTTTGTCTGATTACTGTACTTTCATTCTAATCACAAGTAGGACTGAATGTTTTTGGTGGATAAGAATATGTCCAAAAATTAACCCAGCTCCTTTGGAGCACGGCCACAAACCAGTTCCATGTACATTTCATTTGTTGCAACTGACCAACTGGCTACTTTGCATGGCGAGGTTTACTTTTTTCTTCATGTATTTAAGTTGGCATCCTTATTTTTCAACAGCACACCACTTATGTGACTCCAGTTGTTCACACGTCTTGCCAACAATTTGAAAGCAAACTATTTCTGTTGGAAAGTATTGGTGATTGGCACTACTAGTTAAATGTGCTCCGGGCATCAAACACGAAAGAATTCTGAGAAATTATAATCATTTATTGTTCTGTGATAATTGCCACAAATGCAATATTAAAAACAAATTTCACATTGCAGTTTGACAAAGTCCTTCAACTACAAGAAATATGACTTTACTTATCTGTCACTTGATCGCGCTATTGATGCCAATCATGAAAAGCTGGCCTCCGTCCACTAACTACACTATCTTTGTAGCAACACTAGACTTCAAATCCCAAATGTGAGAGGCAGTTAATGGCAATTTAAAAAACCTTGAACTGAAACTACAAAATTTGGCTCCGTGTGAGAAACAACTTAGAAACGAATTCTCTACTTTCCAAGTCTAAAAATCACTGGAACGATTATTGTATCAGTTCACAGCTAATGTAAACTCCAATATAGTTGTGTAAAAACACGGACTATTTACCTAATCTGCCATTTCTACTTCGCATCAATAAACTGACAGCCAATTATATTCTCGCTACTAAATTACCAGGTGATAAGACTGCAAATGAGATTCGGACCGAGGTGATGTGGATGTTATGCACAAATGAAGCAGTTAAGTACAATCTATCACACAGTTAAGCAGTGAACTTTATCAACCTACACAGTTGACCAGGTTGCTAGCGCAGCATGTACCACGCATGCCAAAAATGATCGGACAAAAAAATTTTGGAACGTACTGTATTACAGTACAATATCTTCAATTTAGGACACAGGATCTACAGGGAAAATTTTAGTTCATTTTTCTGAGCAACAGGTGTCACACAAAATTCAATGGTTTCCATATTCACGTTCTGCACCACAGCTGCCACCAGACTTGAAAGATTGTGCGCATATGGTAAAACATTAGATCTTGAAATATGATAAAGGGGAAATTTTGGCAAATTACTTTTGTCCAAAATTGGCAAGATTTTACCGTACCAAAACTGCATTTTCTATTGGATATATATAAAAAGATCTTAACAGGTCATACACCAACAGACACTTAGAACGAGACCAGACGTAGCATAAAAATATTTCCAAGAAGAAGCACCCGGCATGTTTAATCAAGAAGGACCAGAAAACCAAAAGAAGTGTCTATCAATGTTCTCGTCGTAAATAAATCAAAACTCTGCCTACGTAGATAAACACATTTGCTTTTCAAATTAAATGCTTGATTACATATGAAAAAAATTATGTTTTACACATGAAAATAAATCCAATTTTGAATACAAAAATAAACTCAATCAACATGGAATCATTAGAACTGATTACGATCCAACAGCTCAGCTATATCGATTTGATCTTGATCATAATCAAACAGTACACAGCATCCTTCATTGAAAAAAGGCTCTCACTGGAAAGATATCAAATTTACCATCAAGTCTAAGTTTAAGGCGCCTACCTCTCAATACTCCATGAATACGTATTAGTTCTGATGCTAGCTACCTAGTGAATCACTAATGAACTATTTGCCTTCAAATCATAACCTAAAAATTACAATACTCGCTTGGATAATTTCCACCTATAAAATTTCCTAATTTTAAATGCTCGCGTTCAACGTAGCACCGCCCACCCAGCTCACTATGACCAAGACTTTCTTAAAGGTGTCCATGTCTTTGGGAACTCTCATCACACCAGGTCACAAAATGCGTGACCTACTTGAGACAAACAATCAGTTCCAACCAAAAGCACCTTATTCAGGCCGTACAATTTCCACTTTTCAATAGACAAAATCAAAATCCAGCTCGGATGTATTTCACTTTTTTAAATCCTCTACAAACCAATTGTAAACAAGAAAAAAGGAATCCTAAGACCCTTGTCCTAGCTCATCTGAACTGTGGGAAATGCCTTTGCACGATTGAATCAACTGCAGGGGGTAAATACCCAAAAAGTTACCCATGCTCGGCTCACAGACCCCTGATTTTTGAATATCGCAGTGGAAATGTCCTGGGTATTGATCCAGACAAATTCAATAAATAATTTACTGTGATTCAAATGAATACCACACAAGTGACATATATGAACAAGATTTTAGAATGAAGTTTTGATTCAGCTACCATGATTGCGAAACAGAATAACATTTTGAAAACTCAGACACCGTCTACTAGTAGGCTAAAAAAACTGGAAGACTTTGGGTCGCTTATTAAAAGTTCCATTTGCATATCTATTAATCTTGTTAGCAAAAAATCGTTAACTGCCACAAATGAGTACATCACTTGCGCAGATTAACGGTATGGTCTGACATAACATGCCCGAACTTTGAGAACAGTTTTCTCCACTGAATAACAGGCATCAAACTGGTTCTCAAAATACAGGCACGTTATATCAGACTGTTGCTCAGATAAAATGCATAAACATCTGAAAAATGCGATTGGAAAGGAAATTCGGGAGACAGTGCTCTTTTTCAACATAAACATTTTTATAAAGCACAATTTTCAAGGCGCTTCAAGGAGTGACTAACAAAATAAATGGTTCACAAATACAAGATCAGGAATGTCTAGTCAACAGTGTGAACTCTCCTTAACGATTGCAACAAGGGCAGTATTTTTCTTAGACTAGTTTACTACAAAACTATAAAAGCCATAGACCAAACTAACTTGTAGCAATAAAATTACACGATCAAATTGTGAGTGCATCATAAAAATAATCAACTCATAAGTCATACAAATCTTTTTCAAAATGGAAAGCTACAAAAGAATGCTTTTCACTCGATCTACCGACAAAAAATTATTTTCCCCTTAAATTTCATTCTAAGCCAAATCAAAGGCAATTTGACGGAAAAAAATGATGTGGACCTGCCCCATAGTTATCAAAGGAAGAGTGATGGAAGATAAGGATGGCATAAAAACACCCAAGCTTTTGTTGATCAGTAAGACCAACAAAACCACCCACCAAGAATTGGTCGGCCAATCAGTCAAGCCAACAAAACCACCCACCAAACCTTATTTGCAGAAGAACATAAAATGTAATGAGTTGGCTTTTCGCTGAATCGAATGGCTGAATGAGGCTACACAAACATGAGCATGAGACTAGAACTGGAACAAACCAATAGTCAGTGGTTACTTGCGTTTTAACCACAAAATAAATGATATCGATGATTACCACCGGGAACCGTCTTCAGGCACAGCCACTACTGGCTCATAGGATGAGGTATGTTTTGATGCAATAGCAAGAGTCACTTCCTCTTTATTTCCTAATTGTAGCATGTGACAATGGTTCATTCCGTTCCAAAGTACTTCATTCCAAAGTGATTGGGCGCCACCGGGTGAACTTCTGAGGTCAGAATTTTGACCTCGGGAAATGTCTTGAGAAGAGTCTTCACACCTGTAATTAGCGACACATCGTCTTAGCACACCTGTGCAATTATGGTCAAACAAATTAGGTCTCTTTGACACTTATAACTTATGTAAGTCACCT
The DNA here is from genome assembly GCA_002633005.1 of Phoronis australis. Taxonomy (NCBI): domain Eukaryota; kingdom Metazoa; phylum Phoronida; family Phoronidae; genus Phoronis; species Phoronis australis. The sequence goes on from NMRA01000543.1 coordinate 285,242, forward strand.
ATTTCGGAAAGGAAAGTCGTTGTAGTACGGAAATGTTTGAGATATCTTGTGAGAAGTCGAGTGAACTGGTTTAACCCATTTTAGGGGGTGAGCAAGAAGGAAATGCCCCTTTAAGACAAACACTTACTCATGGGTGTGGCAAACAGATTGAGAAGAATAACATTGTCAGGTTTTACACCATGCTCCTCTAGCACTTTGATTGCCGTGACAACGGTGTTCCCAGAACCTGAAAGTCATAAAGTATACAATGCCATCAGTCTCAGCCAGTCAAGAGAGGCGAATTCGAGTAAAAATCTACTTAACATCAAACAAGTTTAGCAGAGAAGATGGTGAAAGTTTTCGGTGTTAGTTTTACAATACAATTAAAATATTGATCAAAAAAGGCAGAACTACCAAAAATCGGTAAATGCACAATTCGTAGCTCTGAACCTACCCAGTGAAAATTAGTAAAAGGACCACATTTCGAAAAATTCGAGCCCCCCCATTTTTAGGCTGAGTGCGCGCATGACACCGACCTACTACAGCTGACAGTGTATCGTTTTCAAAACTATGCCAACTGGGTAAGTGTCCTTGAAAAGCCACAAACAACAATACAAAATTCATCCTCAAACAACAGCAAGTATGAACATGCAGAAGAGGCAAAAAATTATACGGTCCGTTCAAATAAATCCATGCGTTATGGCGATCAATTTTCTCCACAGGAATGTTTTTTTAGGAATGTTGTTTACCAAAACTACGAAACGCTTGTTGACCGATTACATAATTATTTAGTCATTTGTATGAAAAATGCTCATTAACTTTTAATTCAAAGCAAAGCAAAAAATGTCTTTGTGACTATTGGTACCTTATTAGTCTTCTTTTTAGAATATAACTTGCCAAGCACTTCATTTTGTATTACGAGACAAGTAACAACAGCGTAGAGATGCCAGTACATTGGAGAGCGCAGTTAAATGATAATGGCAATTCCTAGTTATATAGCCTGAACTTTCATTGGCAATAACTGTAAATTATTTTCCATGTGAAATATGGAAAGTAGCTCTTCCATATTTCACTGTTGGATAACAGGTATTGCATAGCCGTATAGTCATGAATGTACGATAGTTGTTTATAAACGGTGTTAATAAGTATAAACAGTGTTTATGAATATAAACGGTGTTTAAAAATGAAGAATTTAGCCTAACATCGACAAAACTACAGATTTAGCTCAGTGTAAGTATTGATTTTCTGAGAGAAGAGAGTTTATAAAATTTGATTTTTAATTTTATACCAATCTGGTACTACGTGACCATGTATTTTCAGTAAAATTTAGCAAAAAAGAAAGGTACACTGATAACAAAATTGCGGTATCAAAAACATGACCAAATTTTGTTTGAAATAAACGTACAAGATGAAATCTCAAGAATTATGTTAGAACAATTTTCTAAACAACCATTTCGTTTTCATTATATGCCAATTTCGAGCTTTTTCCTATCAATCATAAAAGTCCTATTTTTTGATAGCCCCTCATACAAAAGTGAAAATTTTTAAAAACACTTCCAGTCAGCGTGACTGAGAATGGTGCAAAAAGTGTGGTCAATAGTGGCAATCTGACGGCAAAAAGGTCATAAAGAATTTAAACAAGAGCACCGTATACGGTATCCTTCTAGGGTTGTTTATTGGTACCATAAAGTGGCCAGTAGAGGGCATATATGTAGTATGTTGTACTTTGCAAAATGGAAAGGCATGGTCATTGTCTCCTCAATAGGCTAGGGGCAAAATGTGAGTGATCTTCATAATACAAGCACATCCTATACACCAGTTGCTTAAAGCACCACAGAAACATAGAATTAAAAACAAATTTACCAACATACGAGATTAGCACAGCATTAGAATGCCAGAAACAAATTTCTACTTGGAACTTTTCCTTCACAGTCACAAAGTAACACAAAGTATACACCTGAAGACCTATGAAAATACAGAGGTCAATGTAAAATACTAAAATTGCCACTAGAGGCAAATACTAAAATTGCCACTAGAGGCATACCGGTAGTCAGAATCATCCTAAAGTCGTCATCGTCCGTTGTCAACATCACATAAATACACTTGCTAAATTTAGTAAAGATCCTGCAAACGGTTTAGGAGATACAGCCATGGGCGCAAAAAAAAACTGCCACTAAGAGGCGCCACAGTAATCAAAGTCATGGGAAATTCAGCGTCAACCGTCCTCTTCATAGTAAGAACATACATGCCAATTTTCACAATCATACTTAGAGCGGTTTGGTTGATAGAGGGGTGGACGCCAAAAAACAGGCTCAAAAACAGTAAAAATGGCCACTGGGTGTCGCAAACTAGGTCGAATCCATCCGAAAACGGGAGGATAGTGTCATCACACTAATAGGTGCCTACATACCAAATTTCATGAAAATCCGCTAAGGACTTGTGAAGATTCAGAGGTAAACGTAAAAAAATAAAATTGCCACTAGGGGACACACTGGTAGGCGGATCCGTCCAAAAGTCGTCATAGTCTGTTGTTAACATCATATAAATACACTTATTAAATTTCGTAAAGATCCTCTGAACCCTTTAGGAGATACAGCCATAGGCGCAAAAAACAAAACTGCCACTAGGAGGCGCCACAGTAGTCCAAATCGTCTGAAAACTATTTGTCAGCTGTCCTCTTTATAGTAAGCACATACATCCCAATTTTCACAATCATCCCTTGAGCGGTTTGGTTGATAGAGGGGTGGACGCAAAAATACAGACTCGAAAAAAGTAAAAATGGCCACTAGGTGGCGCAAACTATGTCGAATCCATCTGAAAACGGGAGGATAGCGTCATATCACTAATAGGTGTCTACATACCAAATTTCATGAAAATCCGTTCAGGACTTTTGAAGATACAAAGGCAAACGTAAAAAACTAAAATTGCCACTAGGGGACACACCGGTAGTCAGATCTGTCCGAAAGTTCGCACATGCCGTCCCATTCATGAATGGAACATATGTGCCAAATTTCATGAACCTAAGTCAAAGGGTTTTGGAGATAAAGGTGCGGACGCCGGACGGACGCCGCCCGGACGGACGGAGATGACGGCACAATGCGTCCACATATAAATATGTGGGCGCATAAAAAGAAACGCTGGAAAACACTCCACGGCATTAAACGAATACAAGAATGCAAAGCTCTGCCCACCAATTACACTATCGCCATCTAGTGTCGAGGCATATTTCATGATTAGATGCCTATATCCGATGATGGCTATTAGAGAAAGCTTACCAGCATTACAATTCCTTTGATACTAAAACAACTAAAACAATTTTAAGACGATGTCACCTTATAAATACAGAGCTGAACATGCAAAAGAAATCTGAATCGATTCTCCAACTCTTAGTAACCAAAAATTCATAGCTCAAAATATCACACCACTTGTAGAATGAAATTTGGCGAATACCAAATTGGGAAGAGAAACCTATGTTTGAAGTAATTCAAAAACACAAAACAACAAACAGGGGAAACTATTAAACACAGGTCAATCAGCATTTTCATGAACAAAATAGCACAACATTTTACTTACCAGCTATAAGAAACAAAGTCAAAAGGTGTGTTAGTATGCCAACATAATGTGTACCAATAGTGCGGAGAACGCCGAAACTTAACAACAGTGAAACTTAATGTCCCCTCCTGCGGGTTGGCAATGTCCCCTTCTGTGGATAGGCAATGTCCCCTTCTGTGGATAGGCAATGTCCCCTTCTGTGG